>JAJKFI010000048.1:2677078-2782002 GCA_029204185.1 Lerista edwardsae
GCCGTCCCTGGCCTCGGAGGGGGTGCCTGCTCGCCCAGGGGGCGCCTGCTCGACCTGTCCCCCCTGGGCGAGCAGGCGCCCCCTCTGAGGCCAGGGACGGCTGCGGGGCGAGCGGAAAAAAAGCGGAAGTGCATGGACGGGCTGCCAATCAAGCAGTAGTCCCATCTAAGTCCCGCCCTCCGTTCCCCCAAGCACTTTGTAGATCCCATCGCTGGATATACTGCCACTAAAACTGGAGGCAACACATAAGCATCATGACTACTAGTGATGATAGCCATGAATTTGTCCAGTTCCCTTTTTAAAGATGCCCAAGCTAGTGACCATCAACATATCTTGTGGCAATGAATTCCATAGACTAATTATGCACCTCCTTTTGTCTGTCCTAAATCTCCTGCTAATCAGCTTTATTGGAATGACACTGTATTCGCTGCAGTGCCATTGGTCACCCTTCTCAGCCCCAATCCCCACCCCCACAAGCACAGCGGCCTCAATGTCCAAGTAGGACTGAGGATTGCTGCCCTAGAAAGTTAGCGAGGAAGAACTCACCTTTGAAGAAACCATGCTAATTCCCTTTCTGCAAAGCTTATTCTTCTATATGCTTAATAATTATTTCCAGAAGTTTACCCAGAACAGTTAAAACAGACTGGCTTATAATTTCTTGGTTCCTTCTTGGATCTCTTTTTCAGCATCAATGTTTCATTGGCTACCTTCCAGTCCTGTGTTGTGGAAGCTAGTTTAAAGGACAAGTTACACATTTTTGTTAGAATATCAGCAATGCTCCTTAAGAATTCTTGGGTGGTTGTCATCTCTATTCAGTGTTAATATTTAATCAATATGCTCTAGAACCTCATCTATCCCTTATCTTTCCCAATTCTTCAGACTCTGCCTGGGATTGGGTATGTGCCCTAAGTCTTCTGTAGTGAAGACAAATACGAAACATTCATTCAGCTTCTCTGCACTCTCTCCTGTATATCAGTGGTTCCACCAACTGAGGAGCTCAATTGGTGTCATTATCAGAGTTCCCTGCATTCATGTCACCTTGTGTGAAGATTATTTGATCACTCAGATGGATCATATGATGAAGCCTGAGAAGCTCTGGACTGAGAGTGCAATTCTAACCAGGAGCTAAGCCGACTAGACATAGTTAGACCAGCAATGTTTAGCTCCTGGCACAAGGGGCACCGTAAAGTATGTTTGGACCATGTTTATCATGAAAAAGGCCCAAATTAACCACCCCTCAGCAATATTCCAGAAAGGCTCCCCAGGGCCAATCACATAGACTAGTGGCACTCAAAGTCCTACTTGAGATCGTTATAGCTATTGTCACTATGGCTCTCTGGAGGATCCAGGGAGCCTGTGATCCCCTTTGCAGCCCTCCTCATGCCTCCAAAGTACTGTAAGAAGGAGAAAAAACATTTCCAGTTTTCATTGCAAAACCAAAAGTGTTTTGTTTTTTTTACAGTACTTTGCTGGCATCTGTGACTTTGACTGTGGTCCAAACATACTTTACGGTGTCCCTTGTGCCGGCCAAACATTGCTAGCCTAACTGTGTCGGCCTAACTCCAGGTTAGGATTGCACTCTCAGGGTGCATGCACTCCCTTACCGTAGGGAAGCCTCCATCCTCCCCTATGTGCTCCTTGGATCTGTGCCTGCTAAATAGCGAGTGCAGATCTGAGGAGACCACGCAGCCCGAATCGGGACCGTGCAGCCTCCCAAATGGGCTTAGGATCAGTGATGTCATGCAGGGGGTACGCAGGGGTACGCGAGTACCGGTTCCTAGGATTATGGCTGGCCCCGCCCATTCGCCCGCCCACTCGTCGACTCCACCCCCTGCAACGTTTGAATTTCCTGCACATTTGAGTTGCCTGCACGTTCTCAGAGCCAGTGGAGCCTTGCCTTGCCTTGCCACTGAAAAATGAGCTGCTCTGGGGTTTTGGAAGTTGAGTCACTTTAACATGATGCCAGGCCTCCTTAACATGTTCTGGGGGTGCTGTGGAATACTGTTGCAACTGCTGGGTCAGTTTAAAATTGTCTGAGGCCTCAAAAAGGGCTTTTTTCATGTCACTTCCTGCCACGACATCACTTCCGGCTTATGATGTCACTTCCGGTAGGCGGGTCCCGACACGTGCCAATCAAAAGTGAGTACCTGTTCTTAAATCATTTAGATGACACCACTGCTTAGGATGCGGCCGTATGGCGGCTTCCCTAGCCCACCCATGTCCCGCCTTCCCCCCGCCTACATTCTCCCTCCCTCACCCAATCCCCATGCTGCTTTGGCATGGAGCCTCCCCTGCACCAGCCGCCTTCAGCCAACACAGGAGAGGCTTGCCGTCGGTGCTCTCAGGCCGATGCTACTCGTAGCATCGGCCTGACAGCTCAAGTGCCGACGTGGGGGTGGCAATCGGCGCCCCCACACTGGGGCTCCACCTCTTGCGCCCACGCTATGACGTAGCGTCAACGCAAGGGGTGCAATAGGATTGCGCTGCCCATCCAGAGCTTCTCAGGCTTTATCATATGATCCATTTGAATGATCAAATAATCCGCAGCGCAAGGTGACATGAATGCAGAGAACTTTGATAATGACACCAATTGAGCTCCTCCTACTGGCATTAGGCACTCATCATCAATGCTGATCAAAGTCAGAGGCATATCCAAGGGGGTGCAGGGGGTACAACTGCACCAGGCAACAAGCTCTAGGGGGAGCAACAAACTTCGTTTGACATTAGTTGCTAAAATTGTGAAAACCTTGGTAATTAGGAATAATACCATCAAGTTATAAATCACTGGAAAGGTAATTTAATGCAGAGTGCCATGAAAAAACCGGCGTGTAATATCTTCTATCAAACGTTATGGCCAGGAAAACCCAGAAAACAAAAATACAACTGTAATGTCACTTTCTGTTGTGATGTCATTTTCAGGAGCAACATTTTGCCCTCTGCACCAGGCTACAATTTCATTAGCTATGCTACTGATCAAAGTCTTTGCCATTCACAAAAAGATTCCTTGCTATTACAGCACACTTGATTGAGGATGAGCGAGTGAGTTACAGAGAGAGTAAGGGAAAGAGTTTGCGATGGAGCCAAAAGGAGAAGTGCCTGATCCAGATTTCTTGACATTTAGTTCGAGAGACCTTCCTGCTGGCACTGGGACTGCAGAATGCTGGAAAGTTAATCGGGTTGCCATCTATTCAAAACTGTTACAGACTTTTCATATTTTGGGAACTTGGCAACATTATGTACAAAATTGGAAGAGAACCCATCCAGGGATGCAAGGAATAGGATAATTGAGCTTAAAATCCACCATATTACACATAACATTTATTTTAGACAGAACATGCGTGTACGTGTGCATGAAGGCGCAATTGTGAGCACAATCCTAACCAACTTTCCAGCACCAGGGTAAGGGCAATGCAGCTTCTCAGGGAACAAACATTCCCTTACCTTGAGGACTCCCCACCTCCGAGGACTCCCTGGCCTCCGTGACTACCCCCCCCCCAAAAGCAGAATGCAGCACAGAGCTGGAAAATTAATTAGGACGGCGCCCTGTGTGTTCCAACAAAAATGCCTTTTGGCTTCACTCTCTTAAACTATATATTGGAAAAAACAAAGGGAGGGCATTGGAGGTGACAAAGAGCAACCACAAAGACTAAAGACTAAGCCCAAGACAAAGGCACAATCCTAACCTAGAGTTAGGTCGGCACAGTTAGATCAGCAAAGTTTGGCTGGAACAAGGGACACTAAAGTATGTTTGGACCACTCTCCGAGTCAGAGAGGCCAGCACACAGACTGGCGCCATCCTCCCTGACTCCAAAAATGGTCCAAACATCTGTTACGGTGTCCTTGTGCCAGCCAAACTTTGCTGGCCTAACTGTGCCGGCCTAACTCCAAGTTAGGATTGCGGTCTAAGACACCTCAAGAACTTCCTTCTCCCTTATAAAGCTGCCCAAGTCCTAAGACTAGCTTCAGGGACCCTACTCTTTGTCCATTAACCATTGACTGGAGATATATTGGACAAATTCAGGAGCCAGCACCTTTTTGGTAACAGCACTGCAATTTTGGAATGCTCTTTTTTGGGAAATTTCTCATGCGCTCTCTCTTCCCATGTTCAGACAGGGTTGCAAAAACTCCCCTGTTCAAACAGGCTTTTAATACTGCTGTTTTGTTTTTTGTTTTTGTTTTTTTGTTTAGTCCTGTAATCATCTAATGCTGATGTTTTATAGTTTTAATTGTAGGACTCCTCATGGTAGTTTTGCTAGGTTTTAAATTGTTTAAATTATTTAATTGATTAATGTTGTCTAATAGGCGTTGTAAGCGACTCTGTAAAAACAGTATAAAAAACCAGAATATAAATTGCATAAATAAATTAAAGTTAAGAAAAACAGGGGAGTTTTTGCTGAAAAAAACCGAACACATTGTTCTGTGATGTTTCAATTTGTCATGCCCAATGTGGGAACTGTAATTGCAATATAGGAGGCTAAAGGGCTATAACCAACATTACGCTTCCTTGACTTGTTTTCCAAGTCTAATAATTAGAAGGATATGACTACATCCCCGCGATTACATGGTGGTTGCAATTAACCCTTTGATGTCCTATTTATTTTGCTCCACTGATACACTGAATAGTAGAAGTATCTGCAATTTGCCAGAGTAAAAGGCGAGGCACTCATTACTGCAGCAGTTTCTATGCTTTAGCCATATCCTGCCCCTTCCTTGCATCACTTGAACTGGAACCAGGACAGGGACAGCTTGGCCAGGCAAGAGAAAAATACAATTCCCTGAGATGAGTTCAGGAAAACTCCCTCCAACAGACTTTGAGGACCTACGGTATACTCTAAAACATAATATGGGGTGCACAGGCATTGGAAAAGGGATTGGCAATGTAGTCTACAAACATCAAATTGCTTTGGCCTTTTAGGTTAGAATTGGTATTACAATTCATCTCCCATTGAAATTTGCAGGTTGCTGAGAGTGGAAGGTGGAAGAGAAAGACTTCGTCACTCACATCCCACACAGCTGAAACTAAGTTGTAGGAGAAGATGCTGCCTCATCTCATCTGCCTACAAAGCACGGATTGGGGAGCTGGTACCAAAATTAAGGTCAACGTGAAATGAGGGCCAGTGTGGTGTAGTGGTTAGAGTGCTGAACCAGAAGTCAGGAGATCTGGCCTAATTCAAAGCCCCATTCCTTCATGACGCTCACTGGCCTATCTTAGGACAGTCACCAGCTCTCAACTCAATCTTTACAGGCCTATTGTAAAGATAAAATGTCGGTGCATTTATGTTGTCCTGACCCCCTTGTAGGCAGTGCAGGATATAAACATAGCATAAAAACAGTTTGGTTACTGTAGTCCCTGAGGTTTACCTCCAGCACTAACCGAGGTGCAGACAGTGGTCAGGGATGAGGCCCCACTCTCCCAGGGGATTCTCACAAAGGCTTTTGTCCTATTTTGAGAAAAATTGTTTACTCGGCACTTCACTGAAAGGCAAAATGTATGGATGGCATTTGGTTTATCCATGCATAAGGGCATGCTGTAGGCTCAATTCAGTGAGGCTTGAGAACTCAGCTCACTCTGTGTGACAGAGAATGGCCCAGGTAGGTGAGAGTGCTGTCACTTCCAATTGGCCATGCTAGTCTCCTAAAGACACAAATAGCTGTCCCTCAACTGCTTGCCTTTTCTATGGCTGTGAACACTCTGAGAGCTGAAATTCTGAGCACACTTTTACTTTAAAAACCCTTATCCTCAGAGATCTTTAAGGGCTTCTTTCCATCTTAACAACACAACATCTGCATATTTGATCACACACACACACACACACACATTTACGTTGGGGTCTGGCGCTGAGTGATGCACCAGAAATGATGCACCTGCCTGATGCCCGTGTGAGCAGTAGCGTTTCCCGAACATGCTTTACGGCATGTTCGCAACACTTTTAGCCTGTGGTACGCATGTACCGCTGGCAATAGGGCCTTCAGGATTGGACCCTTAATGAATTTTGCTGACTAACAGGAAATGAGCAATCAGTGTCCCTTTTATTCCATGCATTTTGTAGTGGTCTTAACCAAAAAAAAATTCACTGCTCTTAGAGCCCATAAACCAAAAACTTATAACCTTTCTCTCTTCACCTCACCCTCACAATTAGGTTTCTTTGCACCCTGTCTTTCAAATTTCCAAATCTGAGGTAATGCGCTCACTTAGCTTATACCTTGACAAGCAGCCTCCTAAGACTCTGACTCACCCTTCCGAAATGCAACTCCTTATGCTGGTCGGCGTACCTCCCAGAGTGGTGCAGCCTTGTCTTATTATATGGAATGTCTGCAACTCTCCTAGGCTGGAGCAGGGGACATGCGATGGCCTAGGTGTGTCTTCGGATTGTGCCCTAAATGACTCACTAAGGAGCGTTGCAAATGGAAAGACAACACCTGAAAAACCTGGGGGATCCTGCCACAACAATACAAGGCTGAAAGGGACTATATTTGTTACCTTTGAGAGTGATCTCTGGGCATTCACTGAATCCCCCCCCCCGCAATGCTTTGTTGTCACAAACAGCTGTTTCCCTACCTTTCAAGAGGCTGACAGAGAGATGTGATTTTGGCAGTGATGGATACCTTCTACAGCACCTCTGGGCCTTCAGGTAATGTATCAAATCAAACCTTTCCTCCGAGTAATCAGAGCCAAGCTCTATATCCATCAAAGGCCAGAAGGTAGCATAACAGAGGCTGTGCTACTCATGTGATTACTCATGTGTGATGGCTTCATTTTAAAAGCATATAGAATCTGATTAAAGGTTTATTAGAGCAAGTTTGTTATCAATATGACTCTGAGAGACCATTCAGACCAACATCTTGCAAGAGGTACAATATCCCTGAGTTGTTATTGCCTCTTGGCAACACTGCTGAGACAACACAAGTTGCATTCCCAAAGATCCTTAAGCAGGCCTTAGACTGATCTCTCACTCACACACACACACACACACATACTGTCTATTGCATGGAAAGAAGTCCTCACAAAAAAATGTGTTGGCAAGATAATTCTCAGCTTGACTGAAATGTGCAAGCCATGGCATAGAAATCACAGTCCCTTGCATTGCCACTTCAAGGCTGGGGTTCTCTTTCCTTGCCAACTTGTGTCTCTCTAATGTCACTGCTGCTGCCCTTCATGGAAAGAAAGGCAGTGCCAGTCAGAGCTAATCTTGTGTTTGTATATGTTAAACTACCTGGAAAGGGAGAAGCAGATCTGCTGATAGTACAGTTGCTGGCAGAAAGCATACAAGGGACACAGTCATAGCTCTGCAGATCTAGAAGTTGTTTTGAAGCAGCAGTTCCCAACCTTTGGTGGGTGCTGTCCCCTTAAGGAGTGTAGCGACCCAACCAGGAGTCCATAGGTGATGTGAATGCAGCACTTCCAGGTTTTGCCACTGCCACCACCTAACATGAGGAAATAACACCCCCTTTTTAATTACTCATGCTTGATGGCGGTGGCAACAGCAAAATCTGGAAGTGCTGTACTCCTTAATGGGATAGCAAATGTGGGTACCTGCCTTAGGGGGTTGCGATCCCCAGGTTGGGCATCACTATTTTAAAGTAAGGAAGCGACAGACCAGCCTCAGATGCTACTGAGGACAAGCTATCAGCTGAATTTGTAATTCCTCCTTCATTTGGAGGCTCTTGGAATTTTTAGGAGAATTTGTGCAAGCAACTCACAAAATGATAGACATAGGTACAGCATGCACAAGTCCCTTTCAAGCATAAAAGAAACACTGGCAGCTGAATGAGGAAGTGCCTCCACATTCATTTGAGGGTGTGGAGATGGAATGGAACTGTTAAGGCACTGGTCCACCCCACCACATGACAGAAAGCAAAGCATCATAATGCATGTACAGGACTATGTGGCTATGAAAGCCAGTGTGGTGTAGTGGTCAGAGTGTTGGGACTTAAACGAGGAAAACCAGGGTTCATAAGCCTTGCTCAGCCATGAAGCTTCCTCGATGACTTTGGGCCACCTGCTATCTCTTAGCCTAGGGTTTTTTGACCTTTTTATGATTAACCTTTTTTATTATTGCCCCCAGTAGATTGCCTAATATGTCCCCATACCCTCTTCATCAGGCTGTCAACATCATCATCATCATCCCTATTAAGTACCAGTATGACTTCAAAAGATGTCAATGGATTGGTTTTACTTTACAGAGGCGTACCTAGAGGGGGAATCACATCACTACGTTTTGCAACCCTCTTCAGAGCCATTCCCTGTGGCTAGAGCAAAATGGAAGCGACGTTGGCTATGAATGACTTGGAGGGGGGGGAGTGGCTGCTTGCAAAACCTAATACTGTGATCCCCCTCTAGGTACTTTACATATGGATAGCTAGAATGCCTCAATCTGTACTGATAATGGTGATAGTTAATAATCTAAACAATTTTTTTATTTGTTCAGAGACAGGGGGAGCAATCCTAAGCAGTGCCGGACTGGCGAGGCCGACAGGCCAGCACCATATCCTGGTGCTGCTTAGGACAGACTGCAGCCTCCCTGCGGCAAGGAAGCGTTTGCCGTGAATCGGGGCCATGCGGTCTCCCAGATGGGCTTAGGAAGCAGCCACGTGGCAGCCTCCCAAGCACACCCACATCTCGCCCTCCCCCCGCCCACAATCTCCATCCCCCCACCAATCCCTGTGCCATCTTGGCATGGAGCCTCCCTTGCGCCTCCTGGCTTCTGTCGGTACGAGAGAGGCTCAGCACAGGCGCAACAGGACCGGCGCTGCCTGAAGCACCGGTCCTGTTGCTGTAGCGCCGACGCGGGGGTGCCGATCAGCGCCCCCGCATCGGCACTACTGATGACGCGTCAACGCTACCATGTAGCATTGACGCTAATGGCGTGCTATTATTGCGCTGCGAGTCCTACACCTCCATCATTTGGTTCCCATACCCTCAAGGGGTATGGATACCCCTGGTCAAGAATCCTTGTCTTAGCCTATTTCACAGGGTTGTTGTGAAGATAGAAGAAGTGGAATAAAAGAAGTGGAATAGCCACATGTAACACACAGAGCTCCCTGGAAGAAAGGTAGTATATATCTCTGAAAAATAAATATAAATCCCTTCCTGTATGACACATCCACGCGAGAGAGCTTATTTGCATCATCTAATGCAACATGGATGGGTGGGTCCTCAGCTAACGGTCGCTTTTGGCCATGCTCTGACACAGGTACCCATGTTGCCAAGGGAAAATTGATTCTGAGAGCTGACACGAAAGCAACAAAATCATCCAGGATACATCCCAAAGCATCAAAAGTCAAAATGGCAGAAACCTACATACAAGTATTCCTACATAGTGTGTTCCACTAAGCGTAGATCCCTGCAACCCTCGTTCATTTCAGTTCTTGTTACTCAAAGCTCTCTGTTTCTCATTCATTCATTCATTCATTCATTCATTCATTCATTCTTAAAGATGAGTCTCAGGGTTTTGCAGCCACAAAGAAGAAAACATTGAGATGGAATGTTGTCATGTCTGCCAGAGCCTAGATTTAAGGTACACCAGAGCCTATTATCACATGGTACATATACACACAATCCATAGAAAGACTAAATCAACAAAGCAATACATCTCTACCATTGCTTGATGTCTTGAGTTGTTGAGGCTTCTGTGGAACAGCCAATAAAAAATTTAGACCATGCTGACCCCTACTCACTATGGTAAAAACCAAACCCCCAAAAAACACATGGAAAGAAAAGCAAACATTACCTTTTCGGCTTCTTCTCGACTCATAGCCAGGGCGAGCTGGAGCTGGAGCTCTTCTTCCCCAGTAGTCTGTGGCCGGGCCTGTTCCAAGTCTGAAGTGAATCGAGGGGAAGAGGAAGAGGCTGAGGCAAAAATGAGAAAGGGATTAATCTGGCAAATGGGTGGAAACCCAATTGATTTCTTCCTAGAATAGTTATGCAGTTGCCTCCTTCTTTGTCAGTGGCCTTTCTCATTCTTCCTTCATCTACTTTTTGCATATTACTTTCATGAGGTGCCACAGTATTATATACTTCAAGCCCAAATCATCATAGGAAGGGCAAAGAGCTAGAGAAGAAGGGCCTTTTGGTGCAATGACACATTATTTTGGGAACTAGGCCCTCTTGTGCCTCCACAGAAACATCCTTTTTGAGGTTGATGAGATGAGCAAAAGTTTGGTTCTACTGTACTGAGGATCATTGGTGTACTAGAGCTAGAGCCACCAAGAGGGACAAAATGCTAAGTGTTGCAGGAGCTCCTATGTAGCTCCTATGTAATGCAGCCTCTCCCGCTCACCTTCAGAGCCAATGGCAGCTTGGACAGCAAAGCCTCCGAACCAGCTCTCCAAGCTGTGAATGGCTCTGGAGGTGAGAGACCATGTTACACAGGAGCTAAGGCTCCTGCAACACTTAGCGTGTTGCCCCCTTTTAGGAATGCCACTGATGGGCAAAGCATAGTAATAGCTGTATGCTGCAAATGGCTAAAGAGGGGACTCAAAACCCTACCCCAACAGAAGATTGGCACAACTGGAAGATATTACTTCTCTCACAAACACCAAACTCAGGGAACATATCTACATTAGACACTCAGTTTAAAAGTTATTCCCTCTGCCTAGGGGACCCTGGGAACTGAAGGTTTATGAAGGTATTCAGGGTTTCTATCACATAATTCTGAACATCTCACCAAATTACAGTACCAAGGGAAACTTCTTCGGGGGAAAGCAGTTAATGTGATATAAAACTGATAAATCCATAAACGGATATAATACCCACAGAATGGTAGGAAACTAGAATTTCCTTTTGAAACCAGAAACTAGAATTAAACTTTCCATCACAACTTTATTATTTAACCCAGTGTTTCTCAAACAATGGGTCAGGACCCACTAGATGGATCACGAGCCAATTTCAGGTGAGTCTCAAAGCACCTAGCCATCACTGAAAATTTGAGAAGACAGTATAAAGAGGAAGGGCTGTGTGGTTATTTTCCTTTGTGAAGGTTGCAAATAGGCTTTTTTCCCTTTTCTGATTCACTTTGCTGTTGGAAAATGGCTGAGAAATAACCCAACTTATTGCTGCATTCTCAGGAAAGCACAAGGATGGCACTTCCAGCCATGACAAAACTTCCAAGTTAATGACATCACTTCCAGTAGGTTCCAGTGCTAAAACTTTTGAGAACCACTGAGTTCACCATTTAACAGCACAATGCTAACCTGCACTGAAACAGGCAGGCCGGCTAGCCTGCGCTGTATCCAATGCAGGTTACGAGCAGGCTGGAGCCTCCATGGGGCAAGGGCACATTCATCCCCTTACCCCAAGGTAGGCACCAACTGTCTGCCCCTATGGGCCTGCTCAGATCTATGCCTGCTGTTTGGCAGGTGCAAGTCTGAGCACGCTGCACGGCCTGAATTGGGGGTGCGCAGCCCAGGGACAGGGTTTGGATGGGCAGCCCTGCCTGCCAGAACACCCTTCCCCCACCTGCTCCACCCCTGCCCAGAAAAGTCCCTGGGCCAGCCAAGCTCAGCAGTGAAAGGGCAGCTTTCCAGTGGCTCATTCAGTGGCTCACGCAACTGTGTCGATGCAGCTGCCTTATGGCACTTTCACAACAGCACTGGGCCAACACAGGCACATGTGTCAGGCCAGTGAGTGCCTTGGATTGCACCCTCACTTTACTATTTTTTGCCTATAAACTGATTTGTGAACTTTTTGTTGAAAAGCAATATATAAATACTGACTGACTGACTGACTGAACTTTAGAAGCTAGCAAAGATTCCAAGGATTCAATCCTCTTAGATGAACAAGCCCTAGTAGGTACTTTATGACCACATCAGCATCAGCTCTAATTCCATTTCACTCTCTTGACTGCCTTTATTGCTTATCAGCTGACAACACCGTGAAAGCAGAGAGTAATAATCTGGGCAGGGAGTATGATGAAGAAACAGGACTTCCCAGCTCCCCACAACTCACAGTTTCTCTCCATTGTCCCACTTCAAGTCCTGCCTATTCTACCCACTCATTCCTATCCCCCCCCCAAACAACATCCCAGGAGTACTGCAGCACAATCCTACTGATGTTTACTCAGTCATTCTATGTTCAGTGTCATTTACTTCCAGGTCACTGGATACAGGGTTGCAACCCTAACCTTCCTTCCTCAATCCCCGTTCACTCCCCATTCAGTGGAAGAAACAAAAATATTTTTTTTTGCAAACTTTTTTTAAAACAGTGTAACCAAAACACCACGTGCATGTATACATTTTTACAGCAGACTATTTTAGGACCACCTGCTTCCACGCTCTACCAAGGAAGCTAAGAGGACAATATTTGCTAGTTATTAGATTATTGGATATTCATTCGGACACCCACAGGCATCGCTGGAGGCAGCAGCCCCTGGGGCAATGATGTCACAACACTGTGACATCACTTCCGGATTCCTCTTCCTAGGAGAAGGCAGTGGCCCCGCAATCTATCCACTCCTGTCCATTCCTTCTCCTTTGGAGGTTCAACAAAAGCCTCCAAAGAAGAAGGGAGGCCGGATGGCTGGGGAGGCGTCGTCAGTGCCTCCTCCTCCTCCTGTTTAAGCAGCCCTGCGGTCCAGCCGCAGCCTTCCTTTGAAGCTCTAGTGAGCCTCCAAAGGAGAAGGAATTTTGGGGGGTGTCGGACCATGGAGCAGCCTGAACAGGAGGGGGCGGCACTGGTGGCAATGGCGATCTCATAATCCGGCGCCTTGCTTCACGTAACGCCCAGGACATGTGCTGTACTTGCACGTGCCTAGATATGCCGTGGCAGACACGTGTCTTAAGCCAACAGAGACAGAACAGCTCACCCATGTTTTGTCATGCTGCAGTACTCACAGTTGAAGGAAGATGGAGAGCCTCGTGACCTGCCATAGTCGTCTCCGTACTGCGATGCCCGCCGCCCATAGGAAAGCTGCTGGCTGTTGCTGTTGCTGCTGCTGCTGCTGCTAATGCCCATGCCCTCAAGGGTCATCCGCTCTTTGGTTTTCAGGGCATAGGCTCTCTCCTGCTTCAGTCTCTCTTCATCCTTGAGGAGGCCCATCACCTGCTTGACCTTTTCCCGAACGTTGATGCCCTGGTCTTTGCCATCCCGGTCTATGTACTGGAATTCCTTTAAGGTCTGGATGGTGTACAGGTTCTCCCGGCACTGATGAGCCACTTTCTCTGAGCCCGTTTTGATGAGATAATCCAAAAGAGTCAGTGCCTTATAGACGTGGCGCCAGTTCTTGCCGCTGTCGTTCAGACGCCTCCAGATCATGCCCATGACCTCTGCAAAGGCTACTGTGTTGAAGGTCAAGTCCGCAATCTCGGACATCAAAGAGCTGGGTGGGCCCCAGGGGTCATTGGAGGTGGCCTCACGCACCTTGATTTCTGCTTCAGAATAATTGTGCACAATGTTTTTTACCTGCCGGCGCAAGGCAGAAGTAGTCATGGTTGAATCCAGTTTTCACCTTATAGTAAGAACTGAGTAATGGAAGAAAAACTGATAGGCGCCCAGGTGGAGAACCAAAGCCCCAATGTGATCAGTTAAAGGGCATTAGTTCTTCAGCTTGTATATTGATCTAGAAAACAAGTAATGAGAAATATTATTAGCGCCACTGACCAGTTGAAACATTTTCATCGGCTCACTGTATCCTATTAATCAAAGTACAGAAATCAGAATCTGAATTTACCCACAGATCTTTTTTTTCCCTGCCAGAAACTTCCAGCTTGCTCCTTCCTGTGACAGTTCTAGATACTAGATACTAGCACCACCTGTGGGGCACAATGCCAAGCCTGCCATGAGTTACAGTAGCTGAACACCACTGGTTGCACATCCCTCACACCTGCAGCATTGGGTGCTGGCAAATAAGTGGCCACCTCCACCCCACTGAATTGCAAATTGTCATCAGCTCCATTATGATGAGGAAGCCAATGAACAGATGTAGGCAGCCCACATCACTGACCCTGTAAGACATCCTCTCTCTCTCTCTCTCTCTCTCTCTGTGTGTGTGTGTGTGTGTGTGTGTGTGTGTGTGTGTGTTAAACCAGGGCCTCCAATGGACCGTCCAGCACCTTAACTCCTACAGTACCAGTGCTCTGGTTCCTTGGTAAGCCCAGCAGACTTGAGCTGTATAAGGTACCAAATATTATGTAAGACTTGCGTTTTCTACCAATTCTCTACCAATGATTTTCTACCAGTGATGACCTAGAGATTGCATGTCTACCAGCGTTGCTCTAACACCTCATTGGTAGAAAATGGATTGTAAATATTATCAGTTGACCCTCCACAGGTGAATCCAGACCCACCTACACCTGAGTTCTGAGCTAGCCTCTCAGTCTGAGCAGGGATAGAGGTTGTTGAGCAGCACTTGGTGCCCCACTGCACCCCCTCCTTTTGCCTGCCTGCCCCAGCACCCACCTGCTGTCTTAGACCTCATCATCTCCTCTTTGAATCCTTGTCTGTCTGATCCAGAGTCTGGCCGCTGACCCATCAGCGATGACGTAACGTGTATCTGAACTTGGCCAAAGTCTGACATTTATTTACCAGGCCACTTCACAGAAATGGCAGCACTTGTCAGCAAGATACGACTTGGGGTACCCTTCAGTGGGAAAGACTAGGAATATACTGGGACTGAGAGGAGGAGAAATGAGTGGGGAGGGGAGAAAAACTTATTTGCCATTCAATTATGCAGATGTAGATATCTTTGTGGGCAACACAGCCAATACACATGAGGATATCTAGGGACTACTGAAGCTGGATTGTCAGAGCCTATTGGTTTTCCACTATAGGTTTTGCAAAACCAGGTGGGTGGGAGGGGCACATAGCCTTTGGATTATATCCATCCTGCCAAATTGTCCAGCATTTAATATGCAACTGAACCATAGGAGTGTTCTGTTCCATTGCATGTTATTTGCCTAAAACCCTAGGTCGCCACAAAAACCACAGGAATGTTCATTACATGGCAAATAGGGCACCTGATCTTTGCATTGAAAATATATCTCAGATATTCAAAACTAAGCATTTGTAGTTGAATTATCCCAGGCTAACTTAAATATTGATCTTTGATTGTGCTTGCCTCCCAGTACTGGCATTTAAAGTAAGCCAATTAGGAGCATTTGTCTCTCAAAAGCTCACTGTGGGTTACAAAAGACATAAAATAATAAAAGCATACACGTTATGTTATATAACATGTAAAACCTTCATTAAACCCTGTAATGAAATTAGAAGCACTCATAAAACAGCTAAATCTCCAGCATCATTTTTAAGTGTTTAAAATTATCAAATTCTGCACTGTCATTTTTTTTTAATGACAATTTCTTATCCACAGGTCTACTGTGATCAATAGAAGTATGAGAGTAGATATGGAAGTAAGTTGCACATTTTTATCTGAGACTTGCCCTACTTGCGTTCAGAAGAGTTATTCAGGGTTAAGAAAAAAAGTTCCAGATTCTTATCTCTGATTTCTTCCCTGCTTTTCTTTTTCATTCCCGTTATTGTTGATGAAGAGCCATACACAAAGAAGGCATAGATAGGGAAGGTTTTTAGTAACCTATGCCCCACATTTCCTCCATGCGAGGTCTGTAGAAGTTAAGAATAGGTCAATATGGCCATATACAAGGATGACAAGAATGGGGCAGAGAAGGGAAGGTTTTTAGTAACCTGAGCCCCACATTTCCTTCATACAGTATTAGGTCAGTAGAATTAAAGAGTAGGCCAATAAAAGTGCCATATACAAAGACAGCAGGGATGGGGCGGGGAAGGTTTTTAGTAACTTGTGCCCCACATTTCCTTCATACCAGGTCAGTAGAAGTAAAGAGTAGGCCAATATGGCCTTACACAAAGACAACAAGGAAGGGGCAAAGAAGGGAAGGTTTTTAGCAACCTGTGCCCCACATTTCCTCCATACCAGGTCAGTATAAGTAAGGAGTAGGCCATTGGTGCAATCTCAGGTAAAGGTTAGGAACTGTGTACTTAATTCTTATTGAAATCAATACTGAAATAAAAATGAAATCCATGCAGCATTATCATTTTCACAGTGGCAAGGAATTCTGATCACTGTCCATGACTCAGCAACACTAAGGCACGTGGTCTGTTTTTTTCCCCCTCAGTGGATGCATCGCAAGAGCTGTGCCTACTCACTTAGCTCCATGCAAAGATCCCAAATCGTACTAGACATTCTGCTCACAGTGGGTAGGATTAGCAAGCTGGAGGTCATTTTTCCCTTTTAAGTGCCAATGCACTGGGCCGAAAGCTCCACTCAGCTGCTGTCACTGAGGGGAAGTAGCCCACATCCTTCAAGTAGAGGGAGACATGGGGCAGCAGCGTCTGGCAGTCAGGTCCCTGGGCAGAGCTGCTGTGTGGGTCAGGCATTGACATGACCTGGTTCTATAGGAAACTGCTGGCTTTTTGCCAGCTGAGCTGCACACCTGAACTACACTGTCACCTTGCGCCAACACACTACAGTACGAATGTGTGGCCCCTTTGCCTTGACTGCTGATCAACCTGCAACAGCCAAATACTGCAGCTGGGAAAAAGAGGCAGGATTTTCCCTCTGCTGATGGGGAAGTTGCCTGAGCTGGAGACTCACTACCATGCCCCAAAGAGCAGATACACGGTTTAAATGGGCCACTAAGGCCCACTTACGCTGCCTTTTGCATTTCTCTCATCTGAAGCACAGGTGGATGTGAGACCATGGCAGTCTTGCAGTGGCTTTCCAACTGTCTTCCAGGGAACCATTACGAAGGGCTCCTGGGAAGCGTAAAAAGGGCATTCCAGTAACAAGGCCAATAATGGCAGGCAAACTTTCATGAATGAGACAACTGGCACACTGCTGTGATGCCAATCCTTCCCTGAAATATATAGCCGCCGCAGGGGAGTGTCAGGTCTGTTAAACAGCCTGTTAATCACTGGTCTTGATATACTTCAGCCAGGTTGGGCTCCCCATGGATTGGGACCATGTTGTACTCCCCCCCCCACAGCTGCCATTCCGAAAGGGGGAAGCAGAGGCAACTTCCCCATCAGCGGAGGGAAAATCCTGCCTCTTCTTCCCAGCTGCAGTTTTTGGCTGTTGCACGTTGAGCAGCAGTCAAGGCAAAGGGGCCTCACATTCGTACTGTAGTACGTTGGCACAAGGTGACAGTGTAGTTCAGGTGTGCAGCTCAGCTGGCAAAAAGCCAATGGCACCAATGGGAACTTCCTTCCTTCTGCAAACAGCAGCTGCAGGAGATCCTGATCCAAATTGGGAATGCAGTAGGGGAGAAGTATTTTAAAAAAAAAAAAACCTCTACCTTCACCATGGTCCACAAGGACCCAACTGAGCTGCTTTTCACCAACACATCAGGGCCAGTGATGCATTTGGTCCTCAAGAGCACTGTCAATTCACTTGCAGCAATGGTGAGCCCATTGGGCCAGGCAGTCAGTAGTCCACATGAACAAACACTGCATCATACACCAGAATCCTCTACCATTTCTCAGCCAACTGATGAATAGTTCCCGGAAGGTAGAAATATTTAACAGGCTGTTGCAATAGATAATAAAAACACAGTTCAAGAAATAACTGAAATTCAGGTGGCTTAAGCAAGCCAACTGTGCCATCTACAACAAGGCAAAGAAAAAAATTCCCCATCTAACCTGGCCCCAAATATGGCAACACTTTAGTCCCAGAGCAAGAAAGCAAAGACCTTCAACTGATTTATGAGTCCATCATCACTCACATGAAACTATTTCATATGAATCATCCCCACAAGTCTGAGACAAGATGATAGACAAGTTGAATTCCAATACTGAAGAGCTTAGGGCACAATCCTACACTCTTGCACCAATGGAGTGAACGCTCCACCAGCGCAGGCTGCTGCAAATATGCCGTAAAGCACATTTGTGATAATGGAGGAGGTAGTTGCACCATTGGGAAGGCCTGCATCATCCCACTGGTGCCAATGCAGGCCTCAATGCGTGATGAAGCAGGTAAGCGCCACACCGAGCAGCGGAGAGATGGGGAAAGGGCGGGGAGGGGAGGGGAGGGGAGGGGGATGAGCAGGTCCTGGGAAGGAGTGAGATCCACAGTGCTGGCATGCGCCGTATTCTATCCCCCTGTCCAGGTCAGATGCACTGACATGGATCCACGCAGATTTGTGCCAGTGATTTAGCAAGCAGAGGTCCAAACAGACCTGGGGTCTTTCCACAGGGCAAGGGGATAAATGTCACCTTAAGAAGACAAAATTCCTACATGGGATACAGCACAGGCCACACTGGTCCTGCTGCATTGGCATGGGGGGATTTCAGTGGGATTCATCTGCTCATATTTCTACAAAACCTAAGCTTCAGTCCATGAAAATGATGTGATATAAGCAATTAGACTTACTAAACTTCACCACCGATACTTCTTTCTTGTGCCATCGAAATGTAAATTTGGGGAAGGGTTTTAAGAATACTGTATATGGATTTGTTTCTCACATCTAGAAGACTGGCTGGATTTAGCACTAGCTGGATTTTAGTCTCCAAGTCTGCCTGTAAATACTGTAGACACAAGACAGCCACCAAGGGTCCACATTTGGAGAAATGGAGATTGTCTGCTGATGATTGCAACCTTGTTTACCTCCTGAATGTAACCTCTTAGAGGTGATTAGAGGAGTCTTCCTGTCGTTCAATTGCTTCATCTTCTTGAGGTCAGCCTTTGCCTCCCTAAATGACTCAGAATTAAAACTCCACTTACAAACTCCATTTCTTCCTATGACTAGAAATAGTTGGCCATAAAACACACACCCGGGAAGCACGCGTGACTGTCTCCACCAGCAAAATGAGTCAGATATCTTAGTTCCCTCCAGATCAGCATCTCCACCCTTTGCAACAGGTATGACCTGGCTATGTAGCTCCTCACTGTTTTAAGTAAGGCGTGAGCCACCCTCTCCACCTGATGGTGAGCATCATTGACAGTGAGTCAGGGAGAGAGAATCTGGAAACTGCATGCACACGGCTTGCAGAATTTCTTTCAAGACATTTCCCTGTATTGATTTCTGCACACAATCCAACCCACTTACTGTTTTTAGATCTTAGTGCAGCTACATGCCAGGAAAATGACTGCAGCCAAGCACAGTAGTGCACAGAGGAAGGGGCGGGGGATTGAATACACAATTTCATCATTACTTAAAAATCAGGTTACGAATAAAAACACCACAGCCACCTGGACAAGATGATTTGCACCGCAGCCTAATATGCTGACCACTTTCAGGTCATTCAGATGGAGTTTTCATACCATGGACCCATGTATCAGCTGTGGACACTACAAACAGCACAAGGCCACACAACAGAGGCCATGACCAAACAAACCATTCATGAGCAGTAAGTATGGGAGGCTATAGCCTAAGTTATTGCAGTGTTATTATATGCAACGTTGCCCCCTGGACTATAGACAACCAAGATAGGATGGTGTAGTCAGAGCCATACTTAGCTTGCAGCATGCCTGGAGCCGGGTGACATCACTGAGCCCCCCACCAGTGCGGCTGCCCCACCACCATGCGTCACCCAGCCACACCTTGCCACATACATTCAGGAGCAATCAGAGCGCAAGGGAGGGCAGGAGGCTAAAAAGCACACAGGTTTTTCTGCGTCGCTGTGCCCAACCACAGCCAGCACCCACCATGCTCATCTCCCCCCATGGCACTCTCCCTATGCCTCTGGGTGTAGTTATTTGGGAGTTGGACAATCCAGACAGAAAACCCTGATCAGCCACGAACCTTCCTGGGTCCTGGAACCAGCTCCTGGGCCCCCTTTTTGACCCTGGGCCTGGGTACAATTTACCCACTGCAACCCCCTCTCATGGGCCCTGAGAGTGAGTGATGTTTGTGTAGCAGGAAGGGAAGGGGATGCCAACATGGGGTAAAAGAGCAAGTTGCACTGAGCACCTGGAGACTGAGTCACAGAAGGGATGTGAGGGATAGAGGTGTGAGCCACAGCTGCCTGCAGTGAGGGGAATGTGAGGAGCTGTCATGTTGTAGGAGCAACTGGGTTGTAAACTGCTTCAGGACCAGAGAAGTTTGTAGCCCACCGGCTTGGCAGTGGGCGGGAGAGAAAGAGACTGAAGGGAACACTGTGGCAAGTGGGGACAGCCCAGGATGGGCACAGCAGCATTTTGCCTCAGGCAGCAAAACGTGTGCCAGCTCTACAGATCAGCATTCTCCTTCTGGCTTCTACAAGGTTATAGATAAGGTTCCACTTTCTCAATGTGCTGCCTCCTCCTACTCTGGCAAACAAACCTGACGTTAGTGCAGATAAAAACATCCCTTAAAACACACACACACACACACACACACACACACACACACGTCTTTGGGTCAGGGCATTCCTTTCTAGCAAGCAACACCTGGTTCTTTCCTCCAGGTGCACACACAGGCGCTGAATTAATTAAGACTAGAATACACACGCTTAAGAAACCTGCCAGACATTTTCATTCACAACAATATGAGGGAAATCATCTGAATGCTAGGAGGCAGCACTTCAAATGCTACTGTCATTCACCTGGCCTAGCTGCAAAACTTGTTTTTCCAATGACATAGTAGGTCAGTCCTGGCGTAGCCCTATGCAGTAATGATCATTAAAGAAGTTCCTTCGGCAAGTGCAGAGTGCCTTGTCCTCGCCACTTAGCTCCTACACATGAGAGTAAGGAGTAATGCTCCCGCAACAGGGCACATGACGCCCCCAAGGCCAGGGTGGGCCCTGAGAGTCTTTAATACTGGTAAGAGAAGGTGGCAGTAGAGAGAGAAAGAAGAGGCTAGCGTTGGTGCCTGGAGCGTGGCCAAGGTTGTTAAAAGCAGCAAGTTTTATCAAACGCAACATCCCAAGGAACAGAAAGAGAGGGGAGTGGAAACTGTGCGGGAGATAAGACAGCAGCACCAGGCAGCCACATACAAAATTACTGCAGTGACCTTCAGTAAAAGAGGAGTTGAGTGGGGAGGGCTCCCTGAGGATAAGCAGCCACACACACCCACTCCCGTTGTCCAAAGTTTGGTAAAAAGAGAGATCCAGTTGCAGCACAGGAAGAGGACAGAAGGAGCATGTTAGACTATCGCAAAAGGAGTATCCTTCCTAGATTGTGACTGTGTGTACAGTACAACACACCAGCCTAGGGTAGAGCACTCCTGAACAGTCCCATTTAATTCATTTTGGCAGAGTCCAGCACCCACTCGAATCTTATATGGTCGTATTTAAGGGAAGCTAACTCAGCAACTCTTCCAGTTTATCATCGTTCAGTGAATGTGAGAGTTTACGAAATCTTATTGTGTTAAGATGTAGTCTTATTATTGCGTTACGATTTCCACGCGGGCGAAGCCGCGGACAAACAGCTACTATACAATAATATAAAGAAAAAAGGAAGACAAGGAGTGTGGGCAGAAAAGGGACAGGGAAGCAAATGGGCATAGAGAAAAGGAAGGCTCCAACCCCAGCCAAGAAGAGGGCCCTGAATTCCATGCCAAGATCCGCAGTGGCTTAAATGCTCTGGATGTCAAAGTGCTTCTTTAGAGCTGCTACCCCTCGATCTCCGCAATAAACGGGGTTTTCTACAGTTTGTGGGCCGGGTTGAGATTCTGAGGTGCAGAAGTGTCAGCGGCGCTCCCCTTTCATGAGCGCCTTCCCGCCTTGGAGTTCATGTCGCCCCTTCTCTCGTCTCGAGCTAGGGCGCCTTCTGATCGAGGAAGCGCCAGAGAGAGACCCGTCGTAGTAGCACTTCTGCGAAAAGGCAAGGCGCAGAAGCAGCACGCCCCCCCCCCGTCTCTCTCCTGTCTAGTCCTCGAATCTGACTGGGGAGAGAAAGAAATCAATGGGGGGAGCAGGGGTGGAAAGACGGAAATGGAGCGAGGTCGGGGAGGAAAGGAAAAAAAAAAGCGAGCGCCCTGCTCAGGCTGGCGAGGACCCGAGAGAAAACTTTCTGGTTCTATGAGGGGAGAGTTTCCGCCCCCCCCGTTCCTGAGGCTCCCGAGGCCCCTCCTCCCACGTGCTTCGGGACCCCCGGCTGACGGGCGCACAAGCACTTACCCCCCTCCGCGGCGCGCGCGCCACCAGCAGCCTCGCTCGCTCCGCTCTCCGGAACAGCCAGCATTATATAATCCCTGCCGAAGCTCCCTGCGATCCCGAGCCCAGAGTGAGTGCTACTGGCGGGCGGCGGCGGCGGCGGCGGCAAGTGTACAGGAGCGCAGACACGCACCTTGGCGCCAGGGAGCCCGAGAACTGGCCTTGCAGCCGAGGCCTGAGCAATCCTCTCCAACCCGCGGCGAGGGCACGCGTGCAACTGAGTGGCTCTGGCAGGGCACTGTAGCGTGCAGGTGACAACCACCCAGCGGGCGAGGGGGAGGAGAGAAAGCGGGAGGGGGAGGGAAGGGGCCGGCCATCGCCGGCTGCCTGCCTGCCCAACGCGCCACCAGCCCGCTGGGTCTGAGCAGGGGAGATTCGAGCACCCGCAAGCCGAGAGGCCCCCCAGTTCTCTAGGACAGGCTCAGCCCGGGCGGGCGGGCAGAGCAAAGCAGCATCCCCCTGCGGATCAGGAAAGTTCGGGCAGCGGCGGCGCACTGCGGGAAGCCCCGAAGCGGGAGGGGGGGTCCTTCTTCCCCGCGCTGTCCAACTGGGGATGACAATCAAAATGGGCTTCACTGCAGTCAGGAGAGCTCTCGCGTCCAGAACTTTCCTCCCTCCCCTCCTCCCGGCCGGCGCGGCTCCCTTTTCCGAGCCAGCCTGCCCACAGCTCTGCTCGTACCTGCTCCGTCTCCCGAGGGTTTGGTGCTCCGTCGAGTAGGGCGAAGCGACCGTGGCGGATCAGGTTATAATTATGATTTCTTCAGAGAGAGAGAGAGAGAGAGAAAGAGAGGAGGCGGCGGCGGCGGCGGCGGCGTGTCCTTACTCACCTCGGGCATTGCCGCCTCCTGCTCTGGGCTCGGTCGCCGTGTCCGCAGCCAAGCTGCTGGTGCCATCCTCGATCCTCGGCCCCTTCAGGCTGGAAGCGACCGAGTTCCCGGCAGATCCGATGAGCGGGCTGCGGTTCAAGCCCGCCGGTGCTCAGTCCCTCCGATTCGAAGATGAATCAGCCCAGCCGCCGTCTTCGTCTCCCCTCACCCCTTGCAGCCAGCCGGTGCGTTGCGCTGCGCTGCGCTGCGCCGTGGCAAAGAGCGAAGGAATAATCACCGTGTGCGCCTGGGCTGAGGAGGCTCGAGCCGTTTCCTCCCTCTGCAAGCCCGGCGTAGGAAAAGTTGCTCAGCTTGCTGGGCAGGTCTCTTTCGGTTGTAGCAGGACACCACAGAGAAGCGCGGGGCGAGGGGAGGGCGGGAGAGGGAGCTGAATTGCCGCCGCCGTTCTCGTTAACCGCTTCAGTCCCAACCTTCTCTCTCTCTCTCTCGCTCTCTCTCTCTCACACACACACACACAAACACAGAGTACCTCACCTCAGAGCTGCCCGATCCCCCTAAGAGAGATCCAGTCGCAGCACGGGGAGATTATGAAAGCAAGCGGCAGTGACTCACTTGCTTTTCAGGCACCCAGCATGCCAAAGCAGTTGCTGGCATGGCCCGGGAGGGAGGCACACAAAAGTGTTAACAGGGGGACCAGCGATGCTACAGGCACTGTCTGTCTTTTGGACTGAAGCCAGCGGGCTTGGGGGGGGGGGGCTGTGTGTGCATTTTGCAAAGCCAGCAGTCCAGCGTCAGCCAGGACTGCATGTTATTTTGCTCATGGTCCTGGTGCCACGTTCCGACCCTGCTTCAGCAGGATTTTTGCCAGCAACTACATGCGGGAAAAGAGCTACCCCCACCCCACGAAAGAGCCACTCGCAAGTTGAGTGAGCCAGCAGATGACATGACAGAATACTGTATTTCATGGCCCCGGCTGTCATCCCCCATCAGGGCTGTCATGCCACCCCCACTCTGCCAGCCTCTGCCTTTTTATATTTGAATCCGTAACAGATTTTGCACTTCTTTCATAGTGGATGGCCCTGATGTTCTCCCTGAATAAAAATACATTGCCGCCTCTTGTGCTGGAGAGGAATTAGGAACTGGCTCCCAATAACCACCTACTCACCTACTGTGGAAAACCTGGGAATGCGTGTCAGGACCATGAGCAAGTGGGCCTCCCCCCTCCAAGATTTTATTTATGACACTTCTTCCCACGTGGAACACAAAGTGGCACACATCGCGTTCCCAGATGGCCACCCACTGATGGCCACTGATCAGACCAGGGCCTGCTTAACTTCAGCCAGGTGGCTGTGTCACGTGCCCTCAGGCCCATGTCCTGGAAAGACAATGTCACAGAGACAAAGTGATGCGTCCACCTCAGGTGATGGGTTCCTTCTGTGCAAGACCCATTAAAACAGTTGGAACAGGGCAAGAGCACAGGAAGGTTTCGGAGCAGCATTCACTTCATTAAGGCCCGTGGTGGATAATGTTTAATTTAGTATTGCTGGATCGTGCCTCAGGGAAAAAAATGCTTTAGGGCTTTCCAGAAAGGCCACAGAGCAGGGCCTTCACGAGGCTGACTTGTAGCCTAGAGTTACTATTAGAAATGCTTATTTCCGTCATAGGTGAACACAGGTGTTTGTCAGGTGAAATTCCCTGTTGAAAGCAAGCAGCCATAATGAACACTCTTCAGCAGTAAACTAATACTTCTCAGACTAATCCTAGACATTAGTCAGAGGTCTTTGGCAAAGCCCTTCCTTTAGGCACCTCAGTTCATCCCCATTGACGCTGCGTTGTGGGTTGTGCAGAGGAAGGCGCTGTTTACCCCATTTATTTAAAAGATTTATATACTGCTTTTCTGGTACTCAAAGAAGTGCATAATACAACAGAGAATGAAAGACATTAAAACAGTGGTTCCCAACCCTGGGACAGGACTCGGGACCCACCAGTGGGTCACAAAGCACCTACAGCAGCCATATTGAAAATATGGGAAGATGGGATGGTGGAAAAGAGGAGGGCTATATGGTTATTTTGCTTGTGTCAAGGTTTAAAAAGGTGTATAGGTTTGCAGCGTTATTCTGCGTAGACATGTGTAGGATTGCACTGTACAGTAAAACAAATCTTTTAAGAAAACATTTTTAAGTACTACTTGGAGGGGATTGGTTGGGGTGGGTTGCTTGTTATCAATCTATATATATAAAATTGGATGTGTGTGTTCGTTCCGCATACGCTCCGCAACTCCTGGAGCGACGCACACCAAACTCACGGCCTTGTGGCCTGGCGACAAACACTGCGGGGGGCAGATAGTCAAAAACGGCTGAAATCGGCGTCAAAGCCGTAGTTTCCAAGGTCGCCGAGATGAGCGGCGATGCTCCTGACGCTGTTGGAGTCCAGGTTCGGGTCCCCCCTTGGCGTGGGGGGCAAGAAGGGGTACGAAACAAAACATCCGCCATGTCCTGCTGGAACGCCTGGAGCAATTGGTGCTAAACTCGGCACGCGTACGCCTTAGGGCCTGGCAACAAACACTGCGGGGGTATGACCCCCCCAGCGCCCCCGGGGGTGGGGGTGCGCAGGGGATGCCACATAAAAACAATCAAAAACGGCTGATATCGGTGTTGAATCCGTAGTTTCTGGGGTCACCGAGACGAGCGGCGACACCCCCGACGCTGTTTGAGCCCCAGTTTGGCCCCCATTGGCGTGGGGGGTTGAGAAGGGGTGCAAAATAAAACATCCACACTGACCCGCTGGAATGCCTGGAGCGATGTGCACCAAACTTGGTACGTGTATGCCTCACGGCCTGGCGACAACACTACGGGGATACAACCCCCCTAGTGCCCCCATGAGTGGGGGTGCGAAGGGGGTGCCATGTAAAAACAATCGAAAACTGCCGATTCAGTGTCAAATCTGTAGTTTTCGGGGTCGCCGAGATGAACAGTGACACTCCTGATGCTCTGGAACGCCTGGAGTGATTTACACCAAACTTGGTACACATATGCCTTGTGATCTGGAAAGAAATACTGCGGGGGTAAGACACCCCTAGCACCCCTAGGGGGTGCCATGTAAAAATGATCAAAAACAGCCGACGTTAGTGTCGAATCCTTAGTTTTTGGGGTCACTGAGATGAACGGTGACGCTCCTGATGCCGTTTAAGTCCAAGTTCAGCCCCCATCAGCATGGGGGGTGAGAAGGGGTGCAAGATACAGTACTTGGAAATAGAATGTCCGCAGCATGCTGATGGTGGCGTAGAGGACGCCATTTGATTTCAGATTTCACAACTCATCCCATTTCTAGAAATACTGTGGGAGTAAGACACCCCTAGCACACCTGGGGTGGGGGTGGGAAGGGAGTGACCTGTAAAAATAGTCAAAAACGGCCAATATTAGTGTCGACTCTAGTTTTCAGGGTCTCTGAGATGAATAGTGACACTCCCGATGCCGGGTAAGTCCAAGTTCAGCCCCCTTCGGCATAGGGGGTGAGAAGGGGTGACAAATAAAATGGATGAATACAAGTCTATCGATACCATAGTAGATGCCTGTGAGGTTGTCAATTTTCCATCAGACTTCCTAAACTCTGGCTGGATTGCCACCACATCATCTTTTACTTACAGCGGGATCTCCAATTATTTTACTACGGAACCTCGACCTGCCAGAACTTTGCAATGGCACAAGGCTGTGTGTCAAGAAGATGCTGGGTACTGTAATTGAAGCGACTATCTTAACAAGAAAGGGAGAGGGTGAAACAGTTTTTATCCCACGGACAACACTCATTCCGACGGATCTCCCTCTTAACTTTAAGAGATCGCAATTTCCAGTGAGACTTGCATTCTCAATCACGATCAACAAGTCACAGGGGCAGTCTATTAAGTACTGCATTTGAGATCGCCATGTTTCTCCCACGGACAACTTTCTGTTGTTTGCTCAAGGGTGGGTTCACCCAAGAATTTATTTATTCTTGCTCTTGGAGGTGAAACTAAAAATGTTGTTTATAATCAAGTTCTGAGTTAAATTAATATTATAGGGAATTTATAAAAGTTGTTACTTTATAATTTTTATACTGTACTTTTAATTTCCTGTACATAAAATTACTTCGATTTGACACTATAGATAGAATTCCTTCCTTTTCCTGTCTAATAGAAGCTTGGGATACATAAATACCCAGGCAATGCCAGGTAAGGACAAGCTAGTATTATATAATATTGTATGTGTCCTCAGCAGCTACATGTATAATAATTGCTTGAAGTGTTACAAAGCTAGTAACAAAGAAACTACAATGCAAGATAAATAGACAGCTCAACAGCAATGCATAAATAAGACAGGTGCTAGAACTGCTGCTCTCAACACATTTCAGATTTAATCCCTTTCAAAGAATCATCAAATCAAGATATAAATTATTAAAAGGATCAAACCATAAAACGTAGAACATTATAATATGCATACATCATTATAAACCATCAGAACACTTTTACATGCTTATATAGGCTTAAGTTTTTATTAAGTAAAAAATAATTACGTAAAATTGCAAACTCACCCGATTGGATGGTTGATCCAAATGAAAATATGTCATATCTCTGGGTTTAGCCATGCAATTAATGGTTATTGTATGAAGTCAGAATTATAATGGGCACACAGGACTATGATAAACAGCACCAGTCTGAATATCTTTGTAGTGCTGTATGCGACTGCAGTTTGTCACATGTCCAAAATTATGTTAATCAATAGAATTCACAGGAGTCATATTAAAAATAGTTCTATACCTTTTTTTAAAGCAGTCAGCAACCAGAACAAAGTTCAAATAGAAGTCAAAACCATATACAGTATAATAAGATGAACCCATAGCTTGATGAAACAAGGAAGTACTTGAGCCAAACCAGACAACCTTCAAAATATCATTTCCGACGTGATGCTTTTATAGCAAAGTAGCAGCTGAGTGGAGGCCAAATCCAGATTTGGAATGTGGCGTGAAAGCAGGGTATTTTTTCCTTTACTTCCACACAAAACAAATGGCAACTTTGGTGTTAAACAGTTGTTCCTGGTTGGACGGGGCAGATTTTTGGCTTGAAAATCTCAGGAAGGAAAGGGTTGAACATCCCTTACCTCTACGTCACATTCTTCATTTGTTCAGGGCCCTATTTGGCTGTTCTTTTTGATGAAAAGGCAACAAATTACTACAGGGTTTCATGTTTAATGTCTCCATGATGGCCAAACTTAGGCGTGACAAACACAAGTCTTGTGGTACTCCACATCTTAATTCCCAGGGAATTGACATAACCTCATTAATTATATCCCTCTGGAATAAATAAAAAATAAATGAGAATACTAGTGTACCATCCCCAAAATTCCAGTCAAATAATTCAGATGGTCAATTAACTTGCCACAGTAGCAAGCAACTAGTGGTCGAGCAACTGGTCCATAGTAGCAAGAACTGCTGAAAGGTCCAGCACAGTGGTTCCCAACCTGGGGGTCGGGACCCCCAAGGAGACTGCGAACCGATTTTCAGGGGGTCACAAAGAGCTTGGTGCAGCAATCTGAAGGCCCAGTCCTATACAGCTTTCCAGCACCAGTGCAGCCACAGTGCAGGAAAGGGAACACATTTTGCCTTACCAGGGGGAGGCCTCTGTGACTGCCCCCCTACTGCAGGATGCAATGCATGTCTCATTGGCAAGTCAGCATAAGTGCTGGAAAGTTGGATAGGATTTGGCCATTAAAAAGCTGGGCACCACCACCTTGGAAGCATCATTCTGGCTAGGGAAGAGGCTTCCCCATTACACTGCCAATTCCTCAATGGTTGTGGCTGCGAGGAAAGTTAGCCTTGCTATGGGATCATCTTGATGTGTGCGTATGCATGTGATTAAGTCTATCCTGGGTCTCTTTCTACACAGGCATGTTATGTCACACCTTCCAAGTGCATGCCTAGGTGAGTGTCAGACATGGGGAAGAGGAGTGTAAGCACTCTGATAAAATTTGGCTTTATCACCTTGATCAACAATGGCATGGAGAAGCCACAATGCATTCTGTTGTGCAATGTTGTTCTCAGTGCTGAATCAATCACTGAACTCAAAACTCAAACATCACTTAGATACAAAGCATTCAGAACACTCTAAAAAGGATGCAAAGTTCTTTCAACTTTCAGAAAGTGTGATTTATTAAAAACAATGATTTCAATTGTTCCTTGATGACATCAGTTCTGATCCTAAGGCAGGTCCTGACAGGTTATCATACCTAATAAGGGGGTCCCAGAACATTCCAGTGTTCACCAACGTATGACAACTAAGTTTGTTTTACTCGTACTACATTTTTGTAATCATTTGACATTTCTTTATATAATACACAGTGGGCTGTATTTAATAAATAAATTTGTAATTATTGTATTGTAATATACAATTAAAAATAAATATGTAATGGATAGGTGAATTTTTTGTTTGTTTTTTGTTTTGCTTGGGAGAGGATGGTGACATGCCAGCAGAGTCAATTTAGGCATTTTCCAAATTTTTGACATGCTGAGTCCAAAAGCTGGATGCATTCTCCATTAGCTGGATGGAGACAGCCACTAAGGCAGCCACTTCCAAACACTTTGCTGTGGTCCACACTATGCTGAATGTTCCGCAGATGTACCGCAAGAGCTTGGAAAGAGTCAGTAGAGCGATTGGGGGATGTAATCCCTTAGCCAACAGTGCAGTTTGCCTAGTCTATTGTCAAAAAACTGATGGTGTAGCTTGACAATTTTAGTGCCTTCTCAAGGTGCCATGAGATTAAAAGTGTTGAACATTGCTGCACCAACAGCAGCAGAGAAGAGAGATTTCTTGATCACTATTGCTTCCATCTCACAGACCGGAAATGGGTTCTGTAGCATGTTCGGTCAAATTCAGCACAAGTTTTTCACCTCTGATGGTCAAGTCGCCCATCAGTCTATACAAGCCAACCATACATATAGTCGAAAGAGGGGAATTAATTGTGCGAACTGGCCTATCCATTGCCAGTTTCATAAACAAAAGGCAAGTGCACTAACTCCACATGTATAAATATAGTTTTTTTATTTCATTATAAATTCAGCACTAGATAAAAGTTTCTTTATTCTTCTCCTCTAGGTCATCCTTCTTCACTTGCTCAAAGAGGAAAAGCATTTTGTTTATCATTGAATTCAGCAATTCATAAACCTAAAGGCAAAAGAGAATCAAAGAACATTTCCACCCAAAAACATGATAGTAACATCTCAGTAGAAAGAAATGCATGAATGTCCACAGTTGGTAGATATAAATATGTAGTTCCCAGACCTTTTCCATTTTATAATCATCATCTTTTGGGTGGGAGAGCAGGCAAATTTACTTCCATTTTTTACAATGTATTGTACCTTAATTTGATGTTCACTCACAAGCTGATTTCATCTTAACTATGCAACTCTTTAGTTCATTGGAGGATTATGTGCTTCCTAAAGAGCCAGGAGGAACAGTCATTTCATAGGTGCCGTCAATAGACCCAGGCTGATCTAGTGGTTTTCACTTTTAACCAGTGGCTCATAATAAAGTGACCAGGATGTCATGTATCCTTTCTCTGATGGAGGATCATGCACAGATATCCTATGTGCTGACAGCTAAGCCAGATCCTGGAACCATCTTTGGTAATGGGAAGAACAATCCAAGGACACCTTTAAGCTGGCACAGGTCCCTTACGCCAGCCCCCAAGCATCGCAAACATGCTGTACAGTATGTTGGTGCCAACTCAGAAGTCAACTGGAACCAGCGTGTAGACCTGCACCGGCTCCAGCCCTGGACAGGGACAGTTTGTATCAGCCAGTAAGGAAGGGATGGAGACGGTGGCAGGAGGGCAGAATAGGGGTGGGGGAGGGTAGATGGATTTGGCCCAGGAGGAGGATGGGATCGGCTGCAGCAGTGCAGACTGCATCCTCACCTGACCACCATCCCTGGCCTAAGCAGTCGTGTAAAAGCCCCCTCACTCACCTTCCAAGCCATTCAGGATGATGACAGCAACATGGAGGACACGTGTCCTCCTCATCACACCCTGAATGGCTTGGAAGACAAGGGGGAGGGGCTGCTTACAGTGTGTTCAGGTGCCTGAAAAATGTAGCACTTTGCCCCACCCAGAAAGGGTTCAGGTGCTACCTTCAGATTTACTGGCAATATGCCTCTAGATACCGGTTGCAGGGGAGGAGTGGAAGGACAGAAATATACCTTTCTTTCTGCCTTGTGAGTTTTCCAGAGGCAACTGGTGGGTTCCTTTGTAAAACAAATGCAAGAAGAGATAGAACTTTGGCCTGATTCAGCAGAACATTTCTTGTGTTCTTCCATCCTAAACACATTTACTCCAAAGTAAGCCCCAGAGATTTTAATGGAATGTACTCACAAATAAATGAGTTCAGAACTGCAGCCAAAGTAATAAGCAAAGTCAGATAAAGCACTTACTTCAACATAAAGTTTCTCATGGTATTTTTCCTGCACAATGGGATCCACTTGTTCTTGACGATGTTCCGGAAGTTCTTCTGGCGCATCTGCCACATGAGAAACTGCCTCTTTTGCCTCCTTTGTGGAACTTTTTGCTTTTCTGTCTTCCTTCCCTTTTGCTTTCCTTCCTTCCCTTTTGCTTTCCTGCTGACGCTCCTGATAAACAATGTTTGTTTTAGCACAATCAGAACAGTCAACAATTTTTTTACTGAAGAATGAGACCTTGAATAAGCAATATGAATTTGATACAACTTATCACATTTTGGTGTTTAAGATATTTTCTAAAAATTAAAATAGATTATTTTTCCAATTAGAAATAATACTGTGGCTGCATCTGTTGACACTGTATCACCTATCTAGTACACTTTAAAGCATTTAAAATTAATAAAAATGAGAACTTGGAATGAGAACTTAGAATAAAGACACATAACATCGCTTTCTGCCTTTCAAATCACGAAATCTGCGAACAAATAACCATTTTCAAACACCCCTAATTATAGGTCTCTTGCATGTGTTGCTCCTCCTGTGAAATTTACCATCAGCATTCTAAAGCCTGTCATTCAGGCAATCAGCATTCATTTAGATGACTATGGGGAAGGTAGAAGCCAAAATATAAACAAAAAAGATTTAAAGAGGATCTCTGGTTCATTCTTCTTTTTCTTGTTAGTGTTTCAGAATAACCTTCTGGGATCTAGAGCCTACTTGTCTGCAGTGCTGTTTGGTTGCTTTTGAGACTGAATTATATGAAGCTACGTGTGTAGTGGAGCATCACTTTATAATGGATTCCCTGAAGTAGAACAAAGTTCACTATACTGTACAATATAAGTTATTCACTTTAGATGGGTTCATGGCTGCCATCAACAGGACCTCATGGGTGATGGATAAGCCAATCAGTGATGTGAATGCAAGCATCTGGTAACATATCAGGCAATAGAAGTGTTTATAACATTGTGGCTGTGTGTAGGAGGGAAGAATACAACCAATACAAATGCTGATGCAAACACAAGCTTTCTAGGTAGTGCCTCAGCCAGGGAAGGATACAGCCTTGTAATCTGCGTTTTATAATTATAACTTTGTGTGAGCGGATAACCATGGCCTTTAAAGGGTTCAGTAAGCACCTTTTAAAAATCACCTTTTAGAAACTGAAATAACTTAGTTCTGTGGAAGAAATGTAAACTTCCAAGGTCTTGGAATGAATTATCAAAAAAAAAAAAAACTATTACTTGGTTCACATTACAATATTTTCAGAACCTCATGTGGCACAGAGTGGTAAGGCTGCAGTATTGCAGTCAGAAGCTTTCCCCATGAAACTGGGTTCAATCAAGCAGAAGTCAAGTTCTCAGGTAGCCGGCTCAAGGTTGACTCAGCCTTCCATTCTTCCAAGGTTGGTAAAATGAGTACCCAACTTGCTGGGGGTAAAGATGACTGGGGAAGGCAATGGCAAACCACCCAGTACAACAAAGCCTGCTTAATAAACATCACAATGTGACGTCTCCCCCATGAGTCAGTAATGACTTGGTGCTTCGCACAGGGGACTACTTTACTACAATATTTTCAGAATGCAATGGTTTCTCCAGAATGGATTACCATAATCAAGTGTGTGCGTGGGGAGGGGTCCTTTGTGTTATACATGTACAGGCATGACCCGGTATCTGCTGCAGTTCCGTTCCAGACCCCACCATGGATACCTGAAACCGTGGATACTGGGGATGCCTTTTTAAAGACAGGAGAACATCAGTGGTTTTGCCACAACAAGGTAAAAAAAAAAAAAGATTTGGAGCGCAATCCTAACCTGGAGTTAGGCCAGCAAAGTTTGGCCAGCAGAGGCCATCCTGCCTGACTCCGAGAGTGGTCCAAACGCACTTTACAGTGGCCCTTGTGCCGGCCAAACTTTGCTGGACTAACGGTGCTGGCCTAACTCCAGGTTAGGGTTGTGCCCTTGTTTAATGTTCCCTTATCTTTTTAATAGGTGTCACAGTATCCATGGATAACTGAAACCATGGATATCAAATCACTGGATACTGGGGCATGCCCGTATTACCTTTATATGTAAACCACAAGAAGTTGCATGTTTGAAGGTTAACAATTCAACAAAGGGTCAGCTCAGTGGAGAAACTTCAGGAGTTCACCCTATCAATCTTGCAAATGTATTTATCTTGCCATTTAAACCATTTTATGAACTGCCTTTTGTTGAAAGTCAGTACATAGATGTTTTTAGTAATAGTATGCAAATACTTTCTGAACCAAGTCCTTCATTTCCTACAGTATATTCATCTTGAAGAGCCTAACGACATACCTCTTTGCTTGCCTTAGCTTTTTCCTTTGCAGCCTTCTTCTCTTCCTTCTGAACTCTCCGATCCTCCTTACCACCTCTCGTAACAACAGGCTTCACTTCAGCTGCACAGAAGACAGAGCAATTCACATATGAAAAATCCCATTTCATTTAAGGTTGCTAATGGACCCTAATTCAGTTTCCTGACTCCATGGCCAGGAATCCCACAGTTTGCTATGTGGTCAGTAATTGGCTCTGAAAAGCCAGTACATCTGAGAACAACAGCGATTTGTCTGCTATTGCCCCCACACCTGGACTAGGCTTCACCCACACCTGGACTGAGGCTTCACCCACAGCCTCCTCAGATTCTACTCTGCTACCCTATGATGCGGTCTATCAAGACCTGTAATTTACCTGGTTCCTCGTGAACAGCTTCCACATAAGTGTCCTTCTCAGGCATACCAAGCAGAGATCTGAGCATTAGTGAGTGGCTCACCAGACCATCAATTACTTCACGCCACAACTGGAAGCTGACATTTAAGAGAAAGCCAAGTGACAGAGTGAGGGTGGAGGGGAGGCAAGTCACATCCAAGATTCTGCTGCTTGCCTGGTTGTGTTTTTCACTATTCCCATAACCAAAATGGCACAATGAAACTCATGAGAGAACTGTCGCTATTGCCAGGAAACATGACATTGCTAACCTCTGCGGCAGTGTCTCTCAAGTGTCTGTTTTGTTCTACTGGAGATATATTTCACCTTGATACCCTTATAGGTTTACTTGTTGAGAGCAAGAATGGTTCACCCTCGGTGGAGCCCACTCCATATGTTTCTGCATGAGTCAAGGTTCTGAGCATGCCTCTTGGAATGGAAGGAAGCAAGCCCAGAGCAGAGAGTCATGCAGAGACAGATGGTATGCTGAATTCACATAGGCCAGTGTGTTTTCTGACAACACTTCTCCCGTTCTCCCCCTCCCGCATTTGGGAATTCCTGCTCTTCAAGATAAAAGGTCTATGTACGGATGAAACCTAAACAATTATATCTCAATAATCTCAGAGTTCTGAAGTGCAGCTCAGAGCACAATCCAAATCCCGGGCTGGAATAGGCAGGTTGACACACCTGCCCATATCCAGCCCGGGACTTGGATTTGCTGCCACGCTGTAGCCCCGATGGGGCTACTTGGAGCTCCGCCGCCAAAATTGGCAGCACAATTCTAAGCAGCCAAATCAGGGTCTCCTAAGCTGGGAATAGAGGTTAGGAGCCTTCTCCACCGCCCTCCCTGGGCCAGTCTGCCCACGGGCCCGCCCCTTCTCTGCCTTCCCTCCACCCTGTTCAGCCCTCCCACCCCACCCCATTCTGCCTCCCACTGCCCACCCTGAATCCCTGTGCCAGCCTTGGAAGCCTGGCCTTACCTTTGAGCCTCTGGGAGGCAGAACCTCCTCCAGAATGGCGCAAATGCACTTTATGGCATGTTTGCAACCATAATGGGCTGGCACAAGGGACTTGTGCCGGCTTGGGGGGGGGATTGGATTGCTCTCTCAGTGATACATTGAGTTTTGCATGCCAAAGGTCCTAAGTTCCTGGTACTGTCACATAGGGCTGGGAAAAATTCTTCTCTGAAACCCTGGACAGTAGCTGCCAATCACTATAGACAATATTGATCTGGATGGTCAAATGGTCTGACTGACTAGAAGGCAGTTTTGTATACTTTTATATGAAACATGCAGACTGTTCCCCAAGCACTGATCAGGCTCATTTTGAATTCTTACAGCTTGTTAAATATTTAGTGATGGAGAGGGACTCATCCTCACAATCTCCCAACTCTGACTGGACGTTTCACAAGGGATATGAGTAAAACAACATCCAAATGATAGCTCTTTCAGTGGGTTCTCTGAAAGAGAACTGAAAAGTTCTCTGAAAATCAAGGACAGCTATCCCAACTCATGTGCAGAAGAGATAGCTAGGGCAATGGCCACCCATCGATTCAGAACAACCTGCTTTCGTTTTTCCTCACACATAGGGGAGATTAAGCCACTGATAGAGATCTCTGCTTCCTCTGGAAAGCGAACTAGAGATGGGTGGTTTGCTGCCAGTGTTTACCAGGGTAATTAACTAGGTCAAAGCGTTTCTAGGAAAAGATTGGTGCCACACTGTATTAACATACCATATCTGGTACATGAGGTCTGTCTGCGGTGGTACCTCTGGAGTACAAAGCTCCAGTACAGCCTTATTCAGTTGGGCCAGGGCAGCTTCTCGGTCTTCTTCCACAGGAACTTCCAGCACAGTCTATTGGGGTAGAAATCACAGCCAACATCACCTCTTTTTTCTTTTCAAAACTACAAATGATTCCAGCCATCCACAGCTAGCCTAAACTCCTCGGGAGTTTGAAAACCATTGTAGGTTATTGCAGGGGAAAGGGGAAAGCAGCAACGTGATCGGGAAGATCGCACTGCTGCTGGGGATAAATTGTCTTTTTAGTACTTACCCCATGCAGCGCTGGCCTCCTAGGAGGGAATCTTTCATCGCGAAAATGCAAGTGGCTGTTTTTTAAAACTTTTTTTAGCTATTAGGAGGTGTGGGGAGCCTTGGGGTCTGCAGGCTCCCTAGACCTATGAGGAGGCCATGCTATGTGAGGTAAGTACTGAAAAATATAATTTACCCCCAGCAGCAGTGCAATCTTCCTGATTGCATTGCTGCCTTCCCCCTCCCCTTAAGAGGCTGGTATCAGGGCTTTTCAGGCTGGAGTGTCACGACGCCCCAGTTTGAAAACCTCTGGTTCATTCTCTCTTATTGAACCCACACACATCTCCACACACCTTAAAGGTGATGGATGCAAACAATGTTAAAAGGGTGATATGTGGCCAAGTTCCCAATATGGATGTGTGTTTTTAAAAAAAATATTTTGGAAACAGTTTTGGAAATAATCCATCACTGGAAAATGAAAACGTGTGCTCCTCTTCCAAGAATATGCACTAAAGCAACATATGACTCGGGTGTGTTTGTGTGCATGACTTCCAGCGCAATCCTAGGCATGTCTACTCAGAAGTAAGTTCTCCTGTGTTCAATGGGGCTTTCTCCCAGGAAAGTGTGTATGGGACTGCAGCCTTGATCTTGGGTCATGGGCTTTTCATCCAACTGTTGTCAGATGTTTAGAAGCTTTCAGTGATAAGTGGACGGGTTGCGCAAGGAATAGTCTAAGGTTGGGAGGAGTAAGAAACACTGGACATGCAAGCACCTTTTTAAACTCTGCAATGGAAAGATTCCACTCCACTCGGGTCACTTCCTCCGGTTCTGCCACAGGTTCACGCACGGGAGCTGTCGTTTCCCCCACCAGGGACTTCTTTGCTGCCGAGCTGCTGCTCTTACTGACACCTATGTCCTCCACATGACCCTTATGCAGCGTCTCAGCAGCACTCTTTGCAGGAGGGGAGGATTCGTCCGAAGCAAGACTCTTCTGCCGCCCATCAAGTACATACAAAGTTGGAGGCGGATTCACAAGTTTGTTCCACAGCTCATGGAGTCCCTGTACCACTTGGTGCTGGTAGTATAACTGTAACAAAAGGAGGAGGAGGCAACAAAATAAGAGTCTCATACACAGCGATGCCCAAGAAATAGACATGTTCAAACAGATTCGGATAGATCTATAAAATAATAAAGCCTTCTATGATGGAGAGGCTGTTTTTTTGGATACGTCTTGATGCTCCAGATATATAGTTAGTGCTGGCCCACCCATGAAGCCCATTGAAGCCGCTGCTTTGAGCGGTAGGTTGGGTCAGGCAGTGAACTGGCAGGGATGCCTTGCATCCTGCACCTGTCTGCCATCTCCTCAGGCCTGCCAGGCATCCTGTGGAGGGCAAGTCTTTTTTTATCCAAGCAGGCATTTGTTCTGCTGCAATTTGCCAGGCTGGGCGATATTCTACTGGTGCATTTTTTAATTGTTACAGTGTTTGTTTAAAGCCATATCAAAAATAGTACAACACACACTGTTTTTTTCTGATTATGTTCCTTTAATAATATGCCGCTTTGGTTGTATTGTAGAAAAGCTGAATGTAAATCTGCTAACATAAATAAGTCATCAAATGCAGCATAATGTATAAAATGAATCACCTATTATTAAATAGAATTGCTCTGAGAAATAACTGCACAAAGTCAGGACTTCTAGAATTCTTCCAGGCACAGTCAAATTTACAAGTAAATTATCCCTTGTACAGACTGCTTGGGATGAGAAGGTGTCCAGATCTTGGATTTTTCTAGATTTTGGAATAACTGCATAAATATAATAAGAAATACTTTCTCTTGCTCTTTTCACTGTTCCCCATTTGGGTGCCTGCTGGCCTCTTTGACATCTTTCAACAATGGCACACGCCACAGAGCAAAGAATAGAGCTTACAGCTTGAACATGGGAATGAGCATAAGACCGTCTTTCTACAGAGTTTTTAAAAAATCTTGGACAAAGATGTCTGGATTTCAGAATAGTCTGGATTTCGGATGTCCGGATAAGGGATAATCTACCTGTAACGTTTTCTGACTTTCTTCTCCTTCCAGTGTTCATTTTCTGAAATCCTGGGTTGGAGGTACAGAAACCCTTTTATTTATTTCACATGTTTATACCACCCTTCCTTCAAGGAGTTCAGAGTGTTGTACGTGGTTCCTTCCCTCCTTTTGTCATCAAAAAAACCCTGTGAGGCTGAGAGGCAGCGACTGGTCCAAAGTCACCAGGGAAGCTTCATGGCTGAGCAGAGATTTGAACCTGGTCCTAAGTTCACCATCACAACACTATCCTGGCTTTGAGATGCATGAAGCATCAGGGACAGGCTCAGATAACAGAAAGGAAGGCTGCTAGTGGTCAGATGGCCAGGCTTGGTAGAACCATCCCATAGGCCCTAGTCCTGGTTCCTTTCATTCCTGCTTAGCATTCGCCCCTCCCCAAGTGGAAGCCCCACCCCTGGATTCCTCCTGTAGAAGATTTCCTCCTCTGTGAGGTATGCATCCAGAGGCGATGGCATTCGCCGTGGCGTACGAATTCGATCAAGCAGGTTCTTCAGATTCTCTTCTACTATGGCAGCTGTTTCCCGATCATCTAGCTCTTTCTAAGATTCCAAGGAAACCAAATGTGAGATTCAGTTTACACATCACTTAGAAATCATCACATAATACACAACCGCTACAAAGATACACACATGCTCACACACATATATCCAACAGTAAAGGATACTGTCAAACTTTAAATAGTAACATTATCTAAATAAGTGGTTGACCAAACTGACCAAAATGTATAGACAAAAAGCCCAATCCTATTCTCCCCCACCTCTCATATTGAGGCAGAGGCACCAAAATAGCTACTCTTGCATCCTGCAGGGGTGGGGTGGGGGTTGCGGAGATCTCCCTTAGGAGATAATTTTTCCCTTAGGATTAATCCTCCATAGTGCGGGGTGGTGGTGGTGGTCTACTGACAGCGCAATCCTAGGCTTATCTACTCAGAAGTAAGTTCCATAATACACAATGGGGCTTACTCTCAGGAATGTGTGCATAGGATTGCGACCTCAGACTTGCACTAGCTAAACAGAACAGGCTCACCTTGATTTGTTTGTTCTCTTTTTCACCTGATGAGGAACAGCAGAAAAATAAGGGGGAAGATGACCTGCTCCTCCCCACCCCCCATAAAATGCCAGGGACAACGTATGGTCCTAACAGCCCAATGCTATTCCTGGGATATGCCAGTTTAACAACAGTCCTGCAGGTGTAGAAGTCCACCTGCCAAGAGAAGCTTCATGGATGACAGGGCTCAGTGGGCAGTTCTCCAGGGTGCACTTTTATGCATGCTTGAAAAGCCCACCCACCTGCCCTGAGTCTCTCATTGGTGTTTGCTGCATGGCGTCCAGCTCCCCCAGTCCAGAAGCAACTAGCGATGATGTCATCACCAGTTACTTCTGGTGATACTTCCAAAAGGTAGGCCATGAGAAGTGGTATGCCAGGTGCAAGGGAGTAATGCCAGGTGCAAGGGAGTGGCAACAGGATGCAGGCATCTTGTTGTCTTATATGCTCCCTGAGGCACCTGGTGGGCCACTGTGAGTTACAGGAAGCTGGACTAGATGGGCCTTTGGCCTAATCCAACAGGGCTCTTCTAATGTATGCTGGGGGACAAATGTTGAGAAATGCTGTCCCAAGCCACCAGGCTCATCCCCAACAGGGCACAGCTGCCACTACCGTAGCACCACTCTCCCCTCACAAACACAGAGTGTGCATCTCAATCCAGAGAAAAGTTGTGGCTGATGCTGTTGTCAAGACCTTGATACTTCCTCTGTGTTTCTCTTTGATCCCCACAGGTAGCTGTCATACAGGTTATAACATTTTCTAACGCTGTTCTCCTGATCTCATGGTAAGTACAGTCAATCTTCATTATCCGCTACGGGTTAGGTTCATGGAAATCCTCACAGATCGTGAACCATTGATCCTAGGGGATCAATGGGGCTATATGCAAGGAGCACCTTATCTGCCATCAGAAAAATCCAGCAGAGACCGTCAGGAAGCCAACAGAGTGCAGCAAGAAGTGCCAAAAGATCTCTGAATGCAGCAGAAACCTTCCAGAGGCTGCAGGGATCTTCAGAATGGCACTTGCAACCAGCATGGACCCCATAAACATGGCCGGTGGATGCTTCTGCCACCATTTTAAAGGAGCCAGTGCTGGTCGCAGGTGCCATTCTGACGGTCTCTGCAGCATTCGGAAGGTCTCTGCATAGTGGATAATCAGGACAGAGGTGCAGATAACAAGGAAAGTAGCAATTCTGCTCCTCACAGATAAGCGAGGTCGTAGATAAAGTGGATTGACTGTATAGCTCAGAAAAAGTTGAAGATGAGCCAATCTGACTCCTTTGTTCCTTCATGAAGGCATGGATGCAGCATCTATCTTTCTATCTGATTGTATGCATTGTACAAGAGTCAGGTCCAGACTCCTGAATATCTCTACAAAAAATACCCAGGCACTATTCTGTGAATACAATGAACATGATAGGGAGAACCTTTTTGTGGGCAGCAAAATGTGTGTTGCTGTGCTCTTTTAATCATCTCTTACAAATGTCCCAATTTTCCAGCAACAGAAACTTCCTAGGTCATGTCACCCCTTAATCTATGTCGAGCATAGGTTCCTCCTTCCTCCAATTATTTAGTTACCTTCAGTCCATCTCTGAGCTCAGCAGTTATATCTTCATACACAGCAACTCCCCACAGCGTCACCTGCAACACAGCTCCTCCTAACAACACAGGCTGAGTACCAAACTCCCAGGACTCACTGAAGATTCCCGCATCTATTGCCTTGAAGATGAAGGAAAACTTCTTGGTTTCTCCAGGCAGGATAACTCCTAGGAAGAACAAGAAGGACCATGCTGAGAAATGAAGCCTTGCAGTCTCCCCAGGCAGGATAAGTCCCTTGAAGCACACATTATGGTTTTACAGCCCAGTCCTTTGAGTGCTATGGCAGCCATAGGAGGCACCCTGGGATGTTCACCCCCTTCCCCTGGGTAAAGGTGCTGGCCTGCCAATGGGCCTCCTCAAGTCTGGTCAGCTATTTTGCTGGTGCAGACTTGAGAGCCTCTGTTGGACCACATGGCCCAAGATGGAAGATAGGATCAGGTGGTGGAGGCCATCGCTGGTCCCACCCTTGCTCTTCCCTGCCCAGTTTTACCCTCTCCACACCCCAAAAGAGCTCACTGCCAGACAGCTCCACCTCAGATCCTCCTGGTGCTGGGGCCTGACACTGGCAAAGTGATGGCGGTGAGGCTTTACCACCAGCGCTAGAAGTGCCTTACGGCACTTTTATAACACTGGTGCCAGCAGTGGATTGCCGCCAGGACTTAGGCCGAATAGGACCAAGCCCTTATTTACTTACTGTAATTTATAGGCCTTGCATTGTGAGGCATTACACGCATTCCAGCCGCATCTCTTTATCAGCCTGTAATAGTCTAACTTTTGAAAGGCATATCCAGCTGACTCAAGACATTTGACGCGAAGCATTTGGTTGAAACATAACTTTTCGCCTTGGTCCTAAGCACTCTTTTGCCTGGACAACAGAACTATGATATGCGAATTGAAAGCACCCATTCACTTCCCACAGATTTCTCCTAAAAAGATTAATCTATCTGGCAGCTCTTGGTAGGGCACAGTGTTCGAGTCCGCACGTATTCTGGGTACCATTATCTTCAAATCAGCCCCCTAAGGAGATCCTCATTCCTGCGTGTATTTTTTGTTTACAGGAGGTCATCAAAATTAATCTTTAAAAAAACCAAAAGAGAGTCACCCACCTGATTTGGTATTAAAGTAAAAATTTGGAAACCTTTTCTTCTTTCTTTCCTCAAAGGTAAAATACTGGGGTCGCCTCCGCCAATCATACCAGATAGCAGCAGTGCCATCATTGCTGATGGTGAGATGGGACTCAGCTTTCTCACCTACCAAGATTTCAAAGGTGATGCGGGTAGTAATGCCAACTTCGCCCTATAAGAGTGAATGCAAAACAGGAAAAAAAATTTCCAATGGTAAAATTTAGCCTTGCCATGACCAGGGCCAAAAGTCAGTACTGCTTTCATTAGGTCTCTTGTCAAACAAACATCCTAACTCTCTATAACTCCCTATGCAGCAGTGCAGCAATGCCAACATTTTGGCTGCTTACTTCGTGAGAGGCATTAATCCAGCGAGCTGGTTCTCCACAAAACTTCAAAGATGGACCCAACACTGGTTCCAAAAATACATCTGGATATTCTTCTAATGGGCTCCTAGAAAATAAAGCAAAAATATGAACTATTTAAGGAAGATTATTATCTGGCTTCAAACGAATTGGCAGGCATTAGCCCATTTTTGTTTCTCTCAATTCTGTGACTCAAGAGCTAACTCACTGGACAAAGCATTATCCTGCTGTAAGCATGTGATACTTTAAGAAACTGTAAGAGAGAAAAGAATGGTCACAGAGGTCCCCAGCTTCAAGGTGCCACCTAAGCAAATCCAGGGTCCCAACCCCACATTTTACAAGATTACAGGAAAGGGGATGATCTTCAGGCATGTGGGAAGGACCCCAGACTTTTCCTGTGCCCACTGACTGTCCCCAGCAAATCTCCCTCACCATGTGATTTTCCTCCTGGCTGGGCTCATTTCCAAACTTATAGATGTGGCACTGATGGAAAATGACAAAGGAGAATTGGAGCGCAATCCTAACCTGGAGTTAGGCCAGCAGTTTGGCCGGCACAAGGGCCACCGTAAAGCACATTTGGATCACTCTCGGAGTCAGGGAGGACGGCGGCTGTCTGTGAGCTGGCCTCTCTGACTCCAAGAGTGGTCCAAACATACTTTACAATGTCCCTTGTGCCGGCCAAACTTTGCTGCCTAACTGTGTCAACCTAACTCCAGGTTAGGACTGCATCCTTGGAGTGAGGGAGTGAGTGTGAGTGAGATTATACACCCCCTTCCATTCACTAGTTTTTCCAGGTAAGTCTCCAACTATCCTGCACCTGCCTTAGCATTGACTTCCGGTGGCCAGGAGACAAGCCTTAGCATTAGAAGGGAAACAAGGTTGGAAATTGCAAGTTTTCCTCATTTCCTCCAAATGTCTTGTTTGGCCCAGATGCTGCCACCCTAAGCACAGCTTACTTGTTTTCTTCTTGTTCGAGAGATTCCTTATCTTCCTCACAGGATGTAAACTTCTGTGCTAAAACACTGATGAAAGGCTGGTTTTTACTTACGACTTCCAGGGCATCCAGGTCCTTCACTCACGGGGCAAAAAAGAAGGAAAAAGTACTGTGTCACTGTTCACTTTTTTTTTATCTTACCACACAGAAAGTTAAAATAACGTCACATAATTTACAATATAGTCTCATGAGCAGCAGAATGAAAAAAGATTCATCCATATAAGGTTCAAACTAGACATGATGGTATTTTAACGAGAAAAAGGATTCCACTGGCTTTCAATGGAAGCTTTGTTTCAATTAAACATTGTGCAGGGTGGGGCATGATCAGGATCGGAACCGAAGCAGGTGCATAGTCCTAAAGCTGGTTGGAGTAGGCAACCGTCGGATACACAAGAGCAACTTAACAAAATGACTAACTGGTGAAGAGCTACTGTGACCCACCCATATTTAACTGTGGAAAAAAATCACCACAGCAAAGCCGCAGGGCATGGAATCCTTCCAAGAAACAACACACACATAGCCGCAGATCGTTAATACGTATCTGGTCCCAGTTTCTCTCCCCACCCCCATATTTAACTGTATAAAAAAATCACCAGGGCAACGGCAACAGGCAGGTCATGCTTTGGAGGGTGGGAGAACCTCAAAGAAAGTCCGCCACCCATGACACTCCAGGGAGGAGCGGGAGCCGTCTTTCCCTTCCCTCCGCGCTTTGCCTGTTCCACCTCTCACCATAGTGGAGAATCTGCTGCTCCTTCTGTTCCGTCTGGCCACAGTTACTAGCCCCGCTTTGAGCAGCCACTTTGCAAGAGCACACACAGTCCAGGATCTCATGGCGGCAGCCAGTAAGGGCAAGGCTGGCTCTATTCTCTCACCACATCCTTTTTGGCTATTCAGCGGTGGCGGCTCCGAGTCAAAAAGGGCTGCGGGCTACCGGTAACCACCCCACAAACTAGTGTTGGCTCACAAGCCCCACGTTGCCAACTCCTGTCCTCAAGTCTCCCTACCCCCCAACTGTGTATTCACCCCATTTCAGGCCCTGTGTGCGCGATTTACAAAAAACATGACGTGCCTAGTTGCACCCTAAAATACGCTTTTGCTTCATATATATTTGGGGAGATTAGCCCCATACCGGATGATAAAAATCCAGCTTTTCCAAGATTGCTTTTAACTCCTTCCGTCGCTGCATCAGGAATAGACTCTTCTCCCAAGGGCGATGAGATTGTGCAGGTTTGGTGCCTGTGGGAATAACCAAATATGGCCACGTATTTACAAACCAACAGGTCTAGGAACTTTACTCACCTGCTAAGTTCTGATACTTCATGATGGCAAGTATCCTCATGTCACCTTGTTAGCTTAGCTCTAGCAGTATTCCACTTATCCAAGTCCATCTTGACCGTGGTCCCAGCCACTAAACTAAGATTTTGGATGATTTGCCTTAACATTTCAGGATTCGCACCCACCTCTCTGATTCCTCTGAAGAAGCTAAGATTACCAGAAACGGAGCTAATTCAGATGTGGTGGCACCAAATAAAAAGCTTTGGTAATTTTCTTCTATGAAAAGCTCGGTGGTCAGACTTTGCATTCTGGCTCAGGGTGTAACTGGCCAAACTTCCTCTCACTTTACCCCCAGGTCAGACTGGCTGGTAACCCTGGGTGGCTTACGATTTGAATTCCCCTGAACATACGCGATAATTTTGTTATCATTTGGTACAACTTCTTACTGAACATATTATTTGTTTTGGAGGCACCTTTGACATAATCCTCTTTGGAACATTCTGTTTGTAGCATGCTACTTGGCACACCTGCTTACCTGTGGTTGGATTTAGAAGAGCCTGACTTAATAACACACGCTTGGTCTATCCTACAGGAACCTTCCATGCTTACAATTCAACAATCACATTCGTCCTTTGAGTGCCCAAAGAGGAACAATGCTGCATTCCGATGCCTGGCCATCATGACCCTCTCCTACCATGAAACAGGATAGAACAAGGCACCTCAGGCAACAGGCAAATGAGACCGTTCTCAGAGGCAGCACGACAGTCCACCTAGCTGCCTTGCCATGGGTGGCCTGAAGGAAAAGCAAGCTGAAGTGGCACCACAGTGCTTTTTTTAAAATTAGAAACAGAGTGTTATTTGAAAGGCAGAATGAATTGGGGGCATGGTTTTAAAACAAAAAGGGGAGAGGACGAGTATAAAATGGTGGGGGCGATCTGCTTCCAACAGTAAAAGATTATGGGTTGTCACTGCTCACACCATCAACCAAGTGGGTCCTGATTCTACAAGCATCTTTGCGGCACTGTACAGCCAAGAGGAAATGCTTTCACTTCTTCTACCTCATGCCCATGGTTGTCTCATGCTTGCGATGCCTCACCCATCTCCAGGCGGATGCTGCGAGGTTTCCCAATGCGGGTTATTTCTTCAGGATAGCCACGCTCCGTCAAGGTCGGTGTCACCGTCAGGCCAGTGTATTGAGCTCCAATGTGCACGGGCTCGAGCCAGAATTCATTGCCTGCATGACCCTAGTCGAGAAAGCATATATATAGGTACACGCTTGGATTGAGGGTAACGATCATAAAATAAGTACAAGGAACACAGAGAAAACACGGAGTGAGAAGAATAACGCAGGGCTGGAAAAAAAACTGCTCCATTAAGGAAACCACACAGGAGGGGAAGTATATCAGGGTGCATCAAAACATGTTACTTCAAAAAAGAACAATTTGTTAATCTAAATCAGAGGATTGTTTACACAATATTTTTTCTATTGTTCTTTAAAAAAACCATTATAGTAAGCACTGCTTTAAAAAATTTTAATAACCTGGTTTTAAATGTAACCTGATTTTAATGTCAAAAGCTTACATTTGTAATCGCTTCCAGTTGAATGAATGGCCCTTTGTTACAGCTGGGTATCAGAGCACAGGCTTTGCACACAGAGAAGCTCAGGCTCAGTGCTCGGCAACTCCAATTAAAAGGCTCTCAGGTTAATTCATTTTGCTGAGATTTATGTGACACCTATAGGCAAATGGCGCCTATTGACATGGACTATGCAAAAATGACGACTCGCTCCCTGAAATCTTCTCCGTTTTCTTCTGATTCTGTCTCTCACGGTATTTGAAATGAGTGCAAGATGTTGATTGCTTTGTTTCATAAAATGACAATTTTCTAAATTTAAAGAAGTGACAGAATAGATCTCAGCCAATAGGGCTGGAAAAGAAATCTATGTGAGACTTTAGATAACTGGTGCTCAGAGTGGCTAATACTACAATAGACAGACCAATGGTCAGTATAAGACAGCTTCAGACTGTGCCAGGCTAGAGTGTTGCAAAGCAGCTGTAAAGCACATTTCTGACTACTCTAGTGCAAGCAGCGCCAGTGGAAAGACCTATGTTGACCTGCTGGCACAGCATCCCCACTGATGGCTGCTGGCAGAGGTGAGTACTCTGCGGAGGGGCAGAGGGAGAGCAGCAGGAAGGGGTGTTTTGGGGTGGGGGAGGGCAGATGCTCACCCAAGAGGAGGATGGGGATGGTAGTGCAGGCGTTTGCCATATCCTAACCCTTGTCCCGAGCCTGAAAGTCCTGGATGGGGATGCCCAGATTTGCACCAGAAATTTACCTGGTGTAGGTCCAAGTAGCTCCACTGGGCAGGATGGAGCATTACACCAGAGTAAATATTTTCCCCTTACTCTGAGTAGATTCCTAACCTCCTCTTAACTGGTGTTTGATTGGGTGTGGAGCAATTGGCCCCACTGTGCCAGCGCAGGTTAGGATTGGGCTGTGAGTTAGGTGTTACTACGGGTTTCCTAATGGATTGAGATCCTGGTTAGTCAACACACACGCACACGCACGGGACACCATACTGACGAGGTTTTCAAACTGGGGCATTGTGATGCCCCAGCCAGAGAAACTCTGGCCCCATTCCGTTAAGGGGCAGGGAGGAGAGCAGCACGATCCCCAGGATCGCACTGCTGCCTGGGGCAACAGGGGCTTCAATCTACTTACCAATCAAAGTGCCGGCATCCTCGGGGTGCAGGGAGCCCTGCAGATGCCTCTGCGAGGCTCCTCAAGCCTAGGAAAATTTACAAAAATTGTGACGCACTTCCAGTTTGCAATTGAGAAACTGGAAGTGCACTGCAATCTTTTTTTTTATTTTACAAGGCTTCGGGAGCCCTGCAGCATCATCTGCAGGGCTCCCTGCACCGCCAGGATGAGCACTTTGAGCGGTAAGTAGATCAAAGCCCCTGTCGCCCCAGGCAGAAGTGCGATCCTCAGGATCGCAAGCACTTTCAGTGCTTTTCAAACTCTGAAGGAGTTTGAAAACCACTGCCATCCTGTACCTCAGAGGTGGCCCAAGCTGATTTGCCACCCCAAACAGCGGCTGATCTGCTGCTCCCACCCCGCATTCCATAGCTCCCGTGAACCATTCAGCACCCAAACACACACATCCTGCACCAACAAACACCTCATCGTCCTCCTCCACTGCCTTCTTTACAGCTTCTTGTAAAGTGCTGGGCCAGAAGGATCCTGGGACTGGAAGGGGAACCTCTCCACACCCCATGTCCTTCCCATCCAGTTACTTTATAAGAAGTGCCTTTCCTTCTACAGAATCATAGATACAATGGCTAGTTGTGAAATTAATGGATTTCTGTTTGACTCCTTTATACGTACACATGCAAAGTCAGGAAGCAGGTTAGTTGTCAATTAAATTAACAGCGCCATCCTAACCTAAGAGGGAAAGGCAGAGGGAACACATGACCAGGCGCTTTCAATTTGCTTGATGGTGGTTTGAGGTGCTGTTTTATTTTGGTTTTTAATACACTTGTAAGTTGCCTTGAGAATCCCCCTCTTTTTCTAACGCACATTCCTCCCCCAGCAGATCCTGTTATCTACAACTCTGTCTCCCGTGGGAGACGGCAGAAACTGTTAGAGCAGTTTCTGATAATCAACACATTGTCCCAGCAAACTGCAGCCTGAGAGAAACTCCCTATCCATTTCAGACCTTGAGCTGGAAAGTGATATAACTTGACCTGAGCAATGCGTCTTATACCAAGTATCTAAAATCAAATATCGCTTTCCTTTTAAGTAGCTGCCAACTAAAAATAATTGACAATTCATTTCATTAAATATGTCAAAAATATCCTTAAGAGACTGTCTGTAACTACTATAAATGTACTCCTAGGAAGTAAAACTCACAGATTAATTTTCTAGAGACAGTAGTCTGAATAGCACCTTGATTATCTGAGAATTGTTCTACTTTTTTTATAGTACAAGTTTAGCAATGAATACAATATTTTAACGTGCCAAGGCATTCCTAAAGGTAAAGGTAAAGGTTTCCCCAGGACCGAGTGGTCTAGTCGTGACCGACTGTAGGGGGCAGTGCTCATCTCCGTTTCAAAGCTGGCGTTTTTGTCCAATCATGTGGCCAGCATGACTCTACGCCTTAGCGCACAGAATGCCGTTACCTTCCCACCGAAGTGGTCCCTATTTATCTACTTGCATTTTTTAGGTGCTTTCGAACTGCTAGGTTGGCAGGAGCTGGGACAAGCAACGGGAGCTCACTCTGTCACGCAGTCTCGAACTCCCAACCTTGCGGTTGAAAGCCCAGCAACAGCGGATTAACTCGCTGCGCTACCACGTCCCATGAGGCATTCCTAGCAAGGTTCTATTAATGTTACGTGACCAACATATTTATGCCACAATTCCAAATACTTGAAATCACACAGCTGCCTTCCGCCCCAACATCATTATTTGTAATGTTATTCCCAGTGCAGTGGTCAGTACACTTCAAGTTCAGCTGACCAACTTTCTGAACGATCTCTATAGTAGCAATATAGGTATGTGCAACAATATTAATTATACAGATATTGTATTTGCACAAGTCTCACCAAAAGTACACATAAGTGAAATGGGGCCTAGTGCAGCGGTCTTCAACCTTTGTCATGCCATGGTCCCAATAATTATTCGACTGGGGACTCACCACTGATCTTTCCACCCTTCCCAGGACCCAATCCGCCCATTCCCGACGTGTATCCCTCTACCATTAGTGTCATCACCCTATGAAGTAGCAGCCTGAGCAGGGCCAGCCTTAGGAGCTGAGGGGCCAGACAGCAAGTACAGGCTGTGCGGCATTATATAAAGAAGACAGTTTTGATAAAGCAGTACCATTATTGGATTGGACCCAAGACCTCTCTTGCACAGGCTCTGAAAAGCTGCCGCTACCCAACCCCATTGGTGTCCCAACCCATGGGTCGAAGAACACTGCCTTAGAGCAAGCATCACCTTGCCAGTGTAGAGAGCAGGGAGACTTTGGTCAATGAGAGTACGCTCTTCTTGGATTCGCCTGTAATTGTCTGACAAGTTCATCAACAGCTCGCTTTCTGTTTTCTGAACACGTTCTAAAACCAAGCCAAACAAACAAAACAGGATTACAGCAATGCACCTTTTGGTTCAATACTCTAAATCGTGATTCCTAAAAATGCCCCTGCTAACCAGGCTTTTGAAGTAGTGGTTCTCTTACAGTAAGGAGAAAAGAGCAACTTTCTCTCCTCACCACAGCATAGCACAAGTCTTGGTGGCTCTTTGCTGGTCTTTTTTTGAGATTATGGGCCCTTTTGGGAGAGGGGGCCATCTTTCATTCCCTTTTGCTAAATAAATCTCCACGAGAACTTTTTTTTTTTATACATACCTTCTTTACAAAGCAGTATATTAATGATAAATCAACTTTGCACAACCCATCCAAATCTCCAAGCTCTGGCCAAACCTGCCCCAATCTTCCCTTCTGCTAATGATATAACAAACATTGTCTGCACTGGATGAGATGCCATCAATCATCTCTAACACCTGTGTATAAAAGGATGCTTGGAAAGAGTCACAACATGCTTCCTAGACTGCTTTATGTTTGGCTATCTTTACAAAGCATGTCCACCACTGGTCCTGCTCTAATTTTATTCACCACACAGCCTTTGGTGCTGTTTCTTCCTGAGCGCCATGTTGCGAAGCCAGTTCTGAAGGGCCCCATGCTGGGATGAAGGGGGTTGGGTGGGTTTCCTCCTTTCCTCGTGCGGCTCTCTGTACTTCCCCAAAAACGACACTGCGTTACTCAGCTGCGGAGTATCAGGAATCAGTCTTGCTATCTGAAAGAGAATGTGGGTTAAAAGCCTCCTTTAAAATACAGGGGGGAAAAACACAGCCAAGAGACTGACTTTATGTGTAGACTGGCTATGTATCGCACAAGAGAGCTCTGAAGGACCAGTTTGTGCAGCTCTCCTAGGCTCTGTCGCTAGTTTGCGCTCCATTTTGTTGAACAAGTTAGTCTTTCATCAAGAAACACTGATTTGCCCACAGTGCCCTCATGCTTCACATGTTTCAGATTGCTCCCTCCCCCATTCCAGGAGTGCTTACCCTGCAATTAAAAGTGGGCCCCACCCAACATTACTTTGGTGGGTGGAAACAGCTACACTACAACTTGTTGGAGTTGGCGCAACTCCGTCTGCTGTCTAGAGGGGGCAGTCTAATGTCCAAAAGGGGAAATGTGACGTCCTGTGACCTTTCTTACCTGTCCTCTCTGTGATACCTTTGGCGGTGTGGCCTTGACCTTACTTACTTCCCTTCTGCTCTGAGCACATCCCTTTTTTGTCTCCTGACCATCAAGCTGATAAGATGTGTGTACCAGGGGGTCTGATGCCCTCCGCCATCTTAAGCACACTTCCACGCATGGTGATGCAGCTGTAGGGCATTGCCTCTATAAGTATTAGATATACCCAGTGGTGTCATTCAAATGATTTAAGAACAGGAACTCACTTTTGATTGGCACTTGTCGGGAACCCGGAACCAGCCACGGAGCCCGTTAGGATCCGGAACGCCCGTTCTGGTCCGTTCCCCCTGAATGACATCACTGGATATACCTCTGATCCTAATCAGACGCTGTAGATATGCAACCAATGGAACTGTGAGTAAACTATTCCTTTTGCATCTTTACCAAGCCTCTGCCTGTATCTTTTGTTTATTAGCAGTCAGCCTGGGTGAGGGAGGTTCCTGTGGGTGATACAAAGGGGGAATCCGCTGCTTGCGTTACTCTGCTTTCCCCCATCACCAATAAGAAATAATTCCAATACAACTTGGGTAATGTCAGAAACACTGAGTTACCTGGGAAGATGACAGGCTGCAGCTTTCTCCCAGACTAGCACTGACCCCTCAGGGAGGGCCACAGATCAGGGTACAGCACATATTTGGCATGCAGGAGATTAGATCCTTGGTTCATCTCCTGGTACACGAAAAACCCTAGCCAGTCAGTGTAGACAAGACTGAACTAGATGGGTCAATGGTCTGATAGTGTAAAAGTGGTCTCCAATGTTCCTTCTGGAAACTGGGGCCATGCTGGCATGGGAAGGAGCTGGAGGAGCTCCCACCTTGTCCAAGGCCTCTGAAGCTGCCCAAATGGCATCAGAAGGAGCCATGTTGCACCAGTCCCCATCCTGTAATGCCAAGGTCAAAAGGAGCTGTTACACAACAGCAGGAGGAATGGGATACCCTTCAGGCCTATAGCTTAGTGCTACCACCCCCACGGATACGTTTAATAGAGGGGAGATGCTCTAGATTCAACAGTATTTCTGTGCATCTCCACTTAAACCAGCTTAAATGAGAGGAGGCACATACATTCTATTAGCTTCTTTTCCATCTTTCCTCTTAGGGAGGCAAACTAAACCTGAACCCAGACAAAACAAACTAGTTCAAAAAGTGTTTTCTAATCACTTGGAACTGAACCAAAACCTAACAGAATTAGGTTGGAATTAGGTAGCTGGTTGGAATATGAATTAGAACTAAGCTCATAAGTGAAAAAATGGTAACAGATTTGTGGAGATTCAGTGCAGCTTCATGGCCCACTGGGCAATGGAAATAACACATACATGCAAATATAACTGATTAGAAACACTGCCACCAGGAGAGAAAATTTGCATCTCCAAATCTAGGGGACTCTGGATTCCCCTTCCTCACTCCCTCTCCCATCTAAAGTAAGGTAAGTAGGAGCAGCTTGATTTGTGCCTGGGTTGAGCCAGGGCCAAAGGAGGGGGTTGCATGACCTGGAAGTGGCTTCCAGGCATGCTGAAGACTGTCTTGCAGCCCTGCAATCTGCATGATTTTGCAGCACATAGGTGAGAAAGGCCTTTTAAATTGATTTTTACCTTTTAAAACATTTTTAAGAGTGGAACTTAGTATCTGCAGATAGTGAAATCCGAGTATGCCAGACTCACTGATAAGGTGGGTCCACTATATCTTGACTAGGAGTGCTCCGATAGTTTCTGACCCAGCAGGTCAGGTGAGTTGAATTGACCAAAGGACTAGCACATGCTAACAGCAGGTGGGCAGACTAGATGTGGCTGCTTCTGCCTGACAAGATATGCAATTCATAAAATAGCTGACAGAGATAGACCATGCATCCATCCTTAAAGCCCAGTTTGATTCAGCTGAGTCCCTTTCATGTTAACCTATGTAGGGGTTTCCAAATAGGGGGGGAAAGGGAACAAATAAGATTCCCTTTTAAAAATAAATTCAGAACAAGTAGTTCAAGCTCTCAGCGTTCAGTTCTGTAACAAATGTTTTATTTTCCTATTGTATATTATTTTGTTTGAAAAAATTCAGAAGTGGATGGTTACAAAATAGTACTTCTCATCTTTAAGTGTTATTGTCATAATCATTTTATCGAGTTACACTGCAAGCAGAAGAGCTCAATAAAACAAAAATGAGCAATCCACCTCTCCCCGGTCAGCATTTTGTTGCCTAATCAAAACTTCTTTGTCCAGGCAGATGTTTCCATTGTTGATAACCTGACTGTTGCCTCTCCTGTGCTCTCAGCTGGGTTTTTTTTACAGCACAATCCTATACATGTTTACTCAGAAGTAAATTGTATTCCATGGGGCACACCCCCAGAAAAGCAAGTTGTTGGCCTTTTTTTCTTTTCTTTTCAGATCCAGTGTTTTGAATTGCTTTGTTTTTATTATATAATGTCTACATGTGGTTTATTGTTATCTTTCAATTATGTTATGGGTTATTGTATTTCTCTGAATATTATGTAAGATACCTTGCAGGAAGGCACAATGAAATTTTCCCAGATAAATATTATTCTGCATGAAGTGTATCTAAAACAGTTCAAAACTGCTTATCAAAATACCGTTAAAAGTTTGGCATGAACTGAACTGCAAAATTAAAAAAAATACTGATGGACCAGTACCATACCCTGATTCCTAATGATCTGACTCCTCATTAACCCCATGCTTTTGAGAATGGCATATATTTCCTTGCAGGTGACAGGAAGAAATGCCTATCCCAGAGCCCTCCCTAGAAGGGTGCAGGCAGGGTGCAGGCCTGGAGCAACTAAACCAACATGGGGGCCCATATTATGGTCATATATTGGCCATGAAAGCAAGGCGCCCGGGGCAGCTGCCCCAGATATCCACCCAAGAGTCTGCTTTGCCTACCACTATTTTTAGAAAATATAGTCCACTATAAAAAAATTTTTTTTGGGGGGGGGGGAAGAAACAAGAGTTCTTATGATCAGCCCACAACAAGGAATGCCTATAGATGGCTAAACTACAGAGAGCAGCAGAAGGAAGACAGACAACAGCATAACTAAAATGAAAAAATAACATGAAGATGTGCAATAAAGATTTGCTGATGCAGTTCTCTTCCACAGAAAAGTGATTTGGAGGACCATTTCTAGACCATGGAAAATTCAGGGTTTTCAAAGCTACAGACCTGGACTGTGCAAGGGCATAAAGTTGCTACTCATGGAATGGATCACTTCCCTGCTTCTGTTAACGTTAATGCAAAACAACACTGAATCACAAATTAAGCCTACCTGAGTGTGTCCTCTTGCTATGGCTTCTTCCTTAAATTCCTGGACAGTTCCCAAGATGCTGTGAGGAAGGACCTGTCCATGGCTATCAAATATTGGTCCTTCTAGACCTGCATTAAAATATAGCAATCCAAGAAATCATAGGCTCACAATACAAGAGAAACAGAAGACATGCAAAATTTCCAGAAACCTTCTGCACATTTCAAAAATCTATCCCAAAGTAAACTCTAGTATTAAAACCTTGGTATTCCAACCCAGACTACATTATGAAAGGTAAAAGCTGGAGCTCACCATACCAGAATAATGCAGTGCTTTTTTTGAGTCATCTGTAGCAATAGGATAAGCAACCAGCAAATGTGCTTTCTTTCCAACCTCTTGGGGCCTAGATTTGCGAATGAGGAACTTCTTTGTTACCATAGGTTTCTCTGCTCGACGAAACCGTGCAGTATGGAGCTACCAAAAGAGAATACAAGCCCAATGAAATCCCATGTACAGAATGGTTCTACCTTCATTTTTCACATTCTACTGATAATAATACACACTGAAGAATTAGTTCAAGGTCAAATTAAGCTTGTGCCCTTTTGCTTCTCTTTGAAGAAGATTCAGCCACAAATTACACCAGATTCAAAATGATGACTAAGAGCGCAATCCTAAACTGGAGTTAGGCCAGCATAAGATAAGCCAGCAAAGTTGGGCCACCATAAAGCATTTTTGGACTACTCTAGGAGTCAAGGAGGATGGCTCACGTCTGTGTGCTGGCCTCTCTGACTCTGAGAGTAGTCCAAACATACTTTACGGTGTCCCTTGTGCGGGCCAAACTTTGCTGGCTTAGCTTATGCTGGCCTAACTCACTTTAGGACTGTGCACTAATTCTGTAATTCTGACTAATAGCCCAATTCTAACCTCGGCTGGCATAGGCAGGCCTATTCCATCTGGCCTGCACTATATCCAGCGTCAGTTAGGAGGTGGTTGTGGCACAACTCGGAATAAGAGGACATATGTCCCCTTAACCCAAGTAATGCCCAAGCCACCCCAATAGGGCTACTTGGATCTGTGCAGGTGCAGATCCGCATTGGCACAGATCCAAGCAGTATAAGGCTGGCCTGCTCAGAAGGGGGGTTAGGATATGGCCTAAACTGCTGGTGGCTGGTCCCATCCCCCTCCCCCCCAATCCCCCATGCTGGCTGAACTTGGCCAGTGCAAACTTACCTGCCTGGGACAATGCAGAGGCTGGGTTCAGCATCTGTAAACTGACACACATCTTTGCACCAGCCCAGCTGACTCCCAAGACAGCACAAATGTGATTTATTGCAAGTTTGTGACTGCACTGGGCCGCCGCAATGGACTTGTACTGGCCCAACTGCAAAGTAAGATTGCGCTCTAATGTGGACCCCCTTAGGGTCAAACTAGAAGCTACAAGAAGTGTACAACCGGTGCTTTGTGGTTACTCTTTTCCTCATCAACTGAAGCTGGATCGGGTCCACGTCATAAGAGTGGAGGCTTCAACTCTACCCTCCCCCCTATTATAGTCCTTACCTAGACCAGAATTCCTCATGGCTGCTACTTATACTGGATAAAAGCTCTCGTATGCACGAATATGCCATTCGGAGGCAACCCACAACCAAATACCTGTCAGACTGCAACCTACCAGGAACCAAGCAAGCAGGAACGTTCTGAGTATGCATCAATGTCTTGTTTGATCTTTATACCCACCTTTTCCAGCTCTTCCAACTTAATGGCCAGAGCCTGGATGTCATCTCCCTGCAGTACATAGCTCACAGGCTCTGGCTCTTCCTGGACTGGTGAGGAAGGCTGCTCAAAAGCTTTTGCTCTTCTCTTATCTGAAACAGAAGCAGAAAACAACTTTGCTTTCAAGAAATATGGTGCTAGAATGCACAAATCCTATACCCAAGTCCAGATATCAGTGCCCGAATAATACACTCAGTCCTGCCACACTGAAAATCAACATGCACAGAAGTGCACACCCTTCTCCACACCTTGCAGAGCAAATTGTGGCCACACTGGATATCTTGCACACCAAAGCGCAGGTGTATATCTCCATCCAGATTGCCCAGGTGGTTCCCAATCTAAGAAGGGAATCTGCATCTTCCCAGCACTGATTCCCTTCCTGAATCAAGGCTCATACCATTTCAGGAAGCACACCATTTGTGAATGACTAGAACAAAAAAAAAAAGGCATAAAAACAACTAGCTCCTCAACCATGGCCAGCTTGCTGGAATCTTTTTTAACCCTACGCGTAGTTGATCTGATGTGCGTCATGTCATATCCCACGACTATTGCTGCACTTCCGTACTTGCCTGACCCTTTGAACAATTTGCACACTGTTTTCTGGCTGGCTATTCTCCCACCCATCTTCTATTACACTGACTGACAAAAAAAAATGTTCTTGCACTTCAGAAGTTAGACCAATTCTTGGGTAGCTTTGGGGCACTGATTCAAAAAGTGGCATCGGTTTGGCCATATCTGCTCTAGCTATACATTCATAAAACACCAATATACAATTGTATTTCTGCAGATCAGCATATAAAAGATGGCTATGCCAAATCTCCAAAACTTGACAGGGAAAAACTGATGCCATTTTTTGAATCAGCACCCTAAACATATTCATTCAAGGACCAAAATGCATGTTGAGCAGTGTTATCAGAGCTTCTAAACACACACACACACACACACACACACACACAGAGAGAGAGAGAGAGAGAGAGAGAGAGAGAGAGAGAGAGAGAATTGTTGTGCCTGTGCAACTGTAGAAATATCAGCAGTTTGCACTACAAATCCAGAACCCAACTACTTCATGATCCTGTCCCACCATAAGATACAATAACTACTACTCTGCAAGCCACAGATAAGCAAAGTCAATTCACCCTCACATTCTCTCATATAGCATGTTTTCACATGGAGAAGGAACGGAGCTCCAGAAATTGCCCTTCAGTGGGAACAGTGATGTCATCCATGAGAGTACTCAGATACTGGCTTTGAAACTTTTTAGGGACACCCAAGTCCTCCTGATGCCTGACATGGCATGCCAAATGCTGCCCTCCTTTCTTGATGGTGCCCCAGCCTCTGCTCCTCCCATTTTATAATGCTCCAGCTCAGCACTCCCCTCCCCATTTTCTCTTCCTATCCCCCTCTTCCCTCTTCCACAGAGTGGAAGGAAAAGAAGGAGCACAGGCCTAATGGATGGGCCAACTGTCAAAAAGAAGCAACAGTACAAGTAAAAAGTAAACTGAGAAACTTGCTTAGGGAGGCTATTATCTTTCACAAGGGCTGCCTGACAGATAATATGTAGCTCATGTTACATTACTACAGTCCTATGCAAATTTCCCTGGGAGTACCTCCTGCTGAATACAATGTGGCTTACAGTTGGTAGTCAAGCAGACGTTAGCACTTCGATTTATCTGGATGCTTTTTAAATTCGCTTTTTATATACACATTTTAATTTAAAGTCTTACAACCCACTGCAAGAGTTTGAGATGAAATAAATTACACCTCTAACGGAAGCATAATGAATTTCAAAGCAGGAAAAAATGTCAGAAAAAGGAAGAAATTCAGTGTGTTTTTAAGCTCCTGCATCCAACATTTGCTACCATGCTACTGCTAGAGCCTGCATTAAATCACAGAGCACCCTCAACTAGAAAAAATGTGAAATCACGAAACAAGCGCCTCCGAATTCCTACCAAGTGAATCTATCCTGAGCAGCTGCAGCCCACCGCCATGTATCAGGAGCTTTAAAAAAAATGCAGATTCTGGGTCAGGAGGTACAACGATCAAGGGCTTCTTGACTTGCGGGGGAGTTAAGTAACCATTGCAAGTATCAAACATCCCCCCGCCGCGCGCGCAGTTGCTAGTACCACGCCCATTCCTCCCGGAGACACACTTTTTAGAGAGTGCTCTCTCCATGCCCAAGGCGCCTCCTCCCCTACCAGGTGGAGTTTTGCTGTTGCGAGACTCTTTCTTCCCGGGCTTGTTCATGCTGCCCCGCGAGGGAGCTCCCCGCCACGCGCAAGCCTCCCGCCAGACTCCGCCCTTTCAGCCCGAAGGAGCCGTAGCGCGCCAACAAACGCGTCCTCGTTTCCACGGCAACCGCTTTTCGTCCGGCAACCCTCCCACAGCGCCAGGAAGAACCAATCCCGGCCCAGAACCTTGCAACGCTGTAAAGTCTTGCAGCCACCGCTATCGTGGAGTGGAAGAAGAGGGCGTTTCAGTGCACTGGGTGGGCAATAACGCAGCCATGCTGATGAAGTTAACGATGCTTGGGTCGTTTTCCAAGGGGCCACATAAGATTCTTCGGGTGAGGTTTTTTTTTCTCTACTGCAACGGACCAAAGGGTCGACTTCGAGCAAAGACAGATCACAGGATCTGCGAATATGAGAGACACGCGGCGTCTATAGCGCTAGCTGAATGGACCCGAAAAGCAGCCCGTGCCCCTGGCTGGCCTCAAATGATTTACTCGCGTAAAAATGCTGTCATCCCCACGGGCCTTTGCAGAGGGCTTATTTCCAAATAAGCATCCATAAGTTATGCAGTATTATCTGGTTTTGCATACAGTATCTCTCGAGAATAGACATAGATAACCTTTGGGCATGCACCGTAATAATCACATCTTTGTTGCACTAGCTCAAAGGTAAGAGGAGTGCCTGAAAAGGCATCCACTGTATGTCTGCACGTTGTTCATGTCGCAGGGGAATAACTTGCTAAGAAATGTAAGGGTTCTTTTTGGCGGGGGAAGGGGGCTGACTTGCTTCCTGTTGTATATTATGATAAGAGTTCATTTAAGAATAAACACTTTTACCACTTTTCTAGTGGGTTTGCTCATGCATGCAATCCCCTCCTTTTTGTGTCCCCTCCTTTTGTGTTCAATCCAATGTAGCTCCTGAGTATGTGTTTTCTCATAGGCTCAGGAAAGATTGTGACGGATAAATGACATTAGTTGTGTAAGGAATAAATATTTTGGGCAAAAATCACAACATCCGTGATTTAGGGCTGACAAGCTAAAAGTACCAAAAGGGAACTGAGAGCTTATGAATTGGAACAGGGGGCTTTCAGAAGACTGCGAGAAGCTAAAAGCATGAAGCTTGTAATTTGGAGCAAATAACTAACTCAAAGAACAGCTTCGCTCAGTAGAATGATTCACTGACAAGTGAGTCGCAGCTTCAAAAGCTTGGCAAGGGAGTAGTAGATAGGGGAAGAAGCAATAGTAGATAACACGGGTATCTGCTAACAAGGTAAGCTAATTGGGGGTGAAAAGTTTACAGAAGGTTGTAACAAATTGCGCATGCTTAATGAAATAATACCTATTGAAATACACGCCTCTTGAAGCCCAAAAGCTAATTTGAATGCACATGCGACGTCTGCAAGGGTGGGGGAACATATCAAGGGGAAACATGTAGTAGGCGGATGGGAAGGCTGTAACCTCGGAAGTAACTTAGCCAACAAGGAGGGGCTGAGCACGGAATAGGATCTATATAATTTGTGGTTATGTATTGTTCGGGGAGGTGGTTTCACCCCTCCCTTTGCTGCAGTAAAGAACATTCAAACTGCAATCCTAACAGTTGCACATTTCAAGTGATATACAAATGAAAGTACAGTATTGCGTCAGACTGCCAGATGAGTTGCTGCCAGTGCCAGCCCTAAAATTGAGGCACCTAAAGGGGGGGGTATGATTGAGAGCCCAGTCTTATGCACACAAGTATATATTCGGAAGTCCCATTATAGTCAGTGAGGCTTACTCCCAGATAAGCATGGCTATGATTGCAGCCTAAGGCATGGAGGGTCTAATTATGCATGGGATGGATACAGGCAGTAGCGTAGTCGGAGGGGGAATGGTAAGTACTGCAACTGACATGTAAGTGGCCCATCCCACTCACTGTTGGGTTTCAGAGGTAGCCTATCTCTGAATGGCAGTTGCATGGAAGTGGCAACAGGATATGGTTATCTTGTCTGTGTGCTCCCAGAGACACCTGGTGGGCCACTGTGACATACAGGAAGCTAGTCTAGAAGGGCCTTTCCTGACCCAGCAAGGCTCTTCATATGTTCTTAATCTCTACTGGAGAAAATAGAGGGTTGTTCTCAGGAAACTATGTGGGGCCTTTTTCCTGTTCCTCACTACGAAATAAACCATGTTTGCTTACCACCGAAGTGCAGTAACATCACTGGCCACTCTAGCAATGATGCTGTTCAGTGCTGTGGCCCAGCACCGTGGCGGCACAGCTAGCTTACTGCCAGTGGCAAAGTACCTTACTGCACTTTTGATACCCATCGCCAGTGGTACGAGCATACCACAGCTCTGGATTCCATAGGATTGGGCCTTAAAAGTTGCTTCAGATAATGGTCTCTGATTTAGGTCTAATGTCTTAGTCCCAGTGACTTTAAATGTAGGAAACAAAGCAACTCTGCAACATTTATCTATCTTGGAAATTTGAATCTAGTGTCTAATGAGTTCTCTCCTGTTGCAAGAGCTGCCTCAACAGGTTCCAAACTTGCTTTAGGAGGATGTGACTAATAGAGGTAATGTGTTGCTAGACTGCAATCGTTTCCGGACAATATCAGTCGTCTTCCTTGCCACACAATCTGACCAGAGTCTATTAATTTATATACAATGTCTTAAGTGACAGCCTCCTCTGTATAGTACAACCTGCACTTTTCTGTTTTAAATAGTCCTCTCCTCTTAGTGGCTAGGATCACTAATAATATTGAAATACAGGATACAATTAGGCAGAAACCACCAAGCTGCATCCTGACCTTCAGCTTTCTCTATATAATATGGTTTGGACTGGGTTAGAGAGAGTGGCATATGCCAGAAGTGACAGACTGTGTTTTGGGAAGGCAGGCAGAAGAACAGGGTTGATAAATGGGGAATTTGGCGAGGATACAGGACTACATTGGCAGGCATAACTAAGTCCAACAGGTGTCTGAGGCAATTTGCCAATCAGGCCACCTGATCACCTAGCTGAGCAGAGGGCATTCTGCTTCCACACTCTACTCCAGGGACATAAATCATGCTCTGTCCCCATGATTTTTCCCTCAACTCCTCTGAGGAGGTGGAACTGAGGTGGCTGTGAAGGTTGCCATTTCCTGTGGTGGCTGCCTCCTTTTGCCTCACTGGTGAGTTGGTCTTGGTCATGTCTGCATACATTCCTCCTCCTCCTCCCCCCAGCCTTCCCATTTCCACTTGTCTTGCTTCCACTTGCACTACAGCAGCCATTACTTCCCACCTCCTTTTTCCTGTCTTTTGTTACATACAGTAGAGTGGCCAAACGAAGGTCAGCCACCTCCCCTATAACCTGGTGGCAGAGGCTGCCCCTGCTACCGCTGTTCTTCTGAGTGGAGTGGCAATGGCCACTGCTGTCTATCAGGAAGAAGGGGACCACCCCTTGTTAGCTGGCAGCTGTGGCTACTGTCCCTCTGAGAGGCCAAGTAGCGGAGTGATGGAATCATGGTAAGGTAGCCACAAAGGTGGTGGATGAGTGCAGAGTACCACCTACTAAGGTGGCTGCCTCACCTCATTGGTGAGCTGGCCCTGATGATTTGATGTCTGCATCATCATGGGGTGATACACATTAGCAAGAGAAAGTCATACACTTATGACTCAGGCCTTTACATCAGACTGGCTCTGCTTTTAAAGTCAAGTTTGAATTTACAAAGAGCAGAGAAAATCTGGTGGCCTGAAAAGCTTGAACACTTTTTTTTTTTTGCTGGTTTTACCTGTGATTCAAAGATGCCCTGCAGCTTAAAATAAGGGTTTAAGAGACTAACCGCCAGCACTAAAGGTTTAGAATTCCTAACCAATGCACACCAAGTTGTTTTGAAACATTCTATTCATAGGATTCTACTTAAAGATAAACAATACACTGATTATCATAATTGAAAATATATGTGGGAAGTGCTCTGCTGGATAAGACCAAAAACCCATCAGTCAAGTCCAGCATTCTGATCAGTTAGGACCCTCTAAGCCAGTGTTATTCAAACTGTGGGTCAGGACCCACTTAGTGGGTCACGACCTGATGTCAGGCGGAAAGCTGGAAGCAGCCATCTTGGAACCTGCAGACCTGACTTGCTATGTTCCTTTTGTTTGTGTTAACAGTTTGAATTTTCAAGTGAGGGTTTTAAAAAAAGTTCAATGCTTTTACATCATATTTTGTTCTCATCTTGCTTTCTGTCAGGGCTGTTTCCTGGTTGTGCAGTTACTGCAGTCCAAGAATGCCAATTTGCATTTCAAGAGTGTGCTTTGATTATGTCACAATGACAGCACTTCCTGCCATGACATCACTTCTATGTTAATGACATCACTTCTGGTGGGTCCCGACATAAGTGCCATTCTAAAAAGTGGGTCGTGGTCTAAAAAGTTTGAAAACAACTGCTCTAAGCAACAGGGCATGAAGCCCGCCCCTCTGCTGCTCTCTACCCCTTTCCCCCCATGCCAGCAACTGGTGTTCAAGGATATACTGCCTCTGAACATGGAGGATCCCTTTGACTAAGAGCCAAACAAGATGTGAGGATCATCAAACAATTACCTGTGAGTGTGGTTTTTTTTAAGTAGAAATAGCACTGGGGTGGGGGGAAGGAAAGCATGAGCATCATGACTGGAGGTGAAGGGTATGCTTTAAACCTGTTATCCAGAAGCCATTGTCCTGATAATATCTCCCCACCCCCACCCCCACCCCCACCCCCACCCCATGGCTTCCATTTACCTCAGGAGAACTTTTTTTTTAAGGAACTGTGGCATCTTAGTTAACTGGCTCCTTGCCATAATCCTGATTTTTTATATATATAGTGAATCAGATTGTCTAACAGTGTGCCAAAGGGCATACAGATTTGAACATGGCAGATGCAAGACTTGGAGGCAGAGCTCCATGGCTATAACGTATGTCACAAAACATATTGAAAAAGGGGGAAAAATGTTAACACTTTGCATATTGAAGAGTGTGGTAGCTATTAACCACAGTATCAAACAGACCATATGATGTCAACTATTTCCTACAGAGCAAGTTTCCTTGAATAAATCCTCAGTATGTCAACTGCTGGATGCAGACCAGGTTCAACTCATTACTGAGCAATTAAGATCCCTTTGAATGGTCTGGGCTGTAACTGTAGGCTTAATTTCTTACTAGTACTTAACACCAAAACTACTTCATTCACAAATCCACCTCCCACAAATCCACCTCCCTCAAAAAGCCCTTCACGACAATCACACATGCAGGCCCCCCTTCCCCAACCTACGAGCTTCAGCAATTCTCCTCAGTTTGGCGGCGGCCATCTTTTGAGGGGGGGCAAGAGCAGAGGCTCCGTCTAACATAGAACATAGCAACACAAATGGCCACTCATTACCTAAAACAATTGCATGGGAACTCTAGAACCTTCTATTTCTATTATTACACAGCAGATTTGTACCAAACTAGGCAGGGCAATTCCCAGCAATTTCTTTGACTTTGTGAGAGCACTTAAGCTGACAAAATGAAATGCTGACAGTTTATGGGTATGAAGAAAGCGGCACACAGGAGGAATTCGCACTTCAAGGTACAATCTTTAAATTGCTCTGCCACAGCCAGTTCTTACTAGATTTTTCTTAGAAACCAACAGTACAATCCTATGCATATCTATTCAGAGATACATTCTTTCAGTGAGACTTACTCTCAGGTAATTATTGCAGCCTTATGGTGTTCACCAGGTAGATTTTCTGTGCCAAATGTCATATGGTTAGGAAAAATCTTCTTGATGTAACAATTAGAATGTTCAGACTCTATCATAGTAGGTGGTGTTTGAGTCTTCTGCCTTATCTATACAGATACCCTTTCACCTGGGCAATTTCTCTGCCCTAATCTCTCATTTTTGCTCCTTTTGGCCATTCAGCTTGTTCTTTCTACCACAATCCTGACCATCCTTCTCCTCCAACCCACCCCAGCCTTATTCTTGTAAAATATAAACTCTTTAAATTATTCATTCTTTTATATGTCCCAACAACCTTGGCTTGTTTCTTTCTACATTGCTTTGTACTCTTCTAATTCAACTAAGAGTGCAATCCTAACCTGGAGTTAGGCCAGCACATTTAAATCAGCTAAGTTTGGCTGGCACAAGGAACACTGTAACATATGTTTGGACCACTCTCTGAGTCAGAAAGACCAGCACACAGGCATGTGCCTTCCTCCCTGACTCCAAAAGTGGTCAAACGTGCTTTACAGTGTCCTTTGTGCTGGCCAAACTTTGCTGGCCTAACTGTGCCAGCCTAACCCCAGGTTAGGATTGAGCCTAATTCTAGTTCAATTCTTCTAATTAAATCCCATTTTCTCTTTTTGTTCCCATGTCTGTTCCTTTTTCTTTTTTTTTATATCAGTTTGCTCCCCACCACTATCCACATGAAAATGTCCCTATTCTAACTCATTGGGCATGTTGGTCCTGGGACTTTGGGATTATGAGCACATTAAATGGACAGATCCTATTAGCAGGAGGCCGCAAAGAGAACTGCTTCCCTGATGTATCATTACCTTTTGTTTCATGTGCATTTCTGGCTTGCGTGCAACACTATAAGGAAATCAATTTACTGTAATCAATGTCACATTTGTGGTGTGTGTTTTACTCCCTTCACAAGGGTGTCAAATTCAAGACAGTGGGGAGGGAGGGGGAAACTATGTGAGACACTAAGGGTAATTCAGAAAAACATCACAGTCCCATGCATTTAGTAGACATCTTCTTTTCCGTATGTCACGTTTTGTTTAAATATTACAACAGTTTAAAACCAGTATGTGAAAAACATACAATAAAATTATAGTTTATCAATATTATTTAGGCTTAATGAAAAGGGAGGAATATTACTTCAAGGAGTTATGAGCATAAAAAGACTAGAAAGATATTCAGTGCAATAAGAAGCTGCAATTAAAAGAGCTGTAATTATTCTCCTACTTTAGGTTTTATTCCTGCCCGAGCAGTTTCCTCTTGCCTCCCAGGGCGATTGTAATTGGGCCTAAATTACTTTACTGATTTTAATCAGCCATTCTGCAGATGTGAATATCTTTCTCTCTTTTCCTGCATTGTTAAGAAAATGGCAGCTTTACAGATTATATACACACCTGTGGATCTGGTGTTGGGGCTCCCAGCAGACTCGCCTCCCACTCAGTAACATCCAGGCGGGAGGCTCCTGAGCCTTTTACACATGTCCAATGTAAACATTTTGTATCTGATACAATAATTCTACCTAGATGTCTATCCTAGAGCAAGAAAATGAACCACACAGAACAGTGCATTTCCTCTTCCTGCTTGGCTCCAGGAAAATCAAAGTGAAGTGAAGCTGTGTTTGACCACAACTGCACAGGAGTCATAATTAAAAAACATCGGCAATGAATTGTAAAACGCTTGACAATGCTGAATTGAATTCAAAGTTTTTCAATTTGTATGTTTCCCTATCTTCAAAAAGGCATCCCCAGTATCCACAGTTTCAGGTATCCATGGTGGGGTCTGGAACGGAACCCCAGTGGATACCAGGACATGCCTGAATGCGCACCAACTCCCTGAATCCAGAAACTTGAACTGTGCTTTTTCTAGCCATTTGTCAAATTAACAATGGCTGAAATGTCATCCTAGGTTGAAGAATGTTGCTTGTTCAGCCTGTTAGACTAGTGATGAATAACTCCATCAGGGCATGTTATCTGAGGATAACCAGACCTTGCCCTCATCAATTCACCGCATTTGGTTGCCTTATTTTTTCTTCTTTAGTACTTATAATATAATAATGCAGTGATTCTAGTTTGTCTTTAATCCACAGCAAGAATATTCTTTATCCTTGTTTTAGGAAGTGGAAAATTCATACTTTGCTTTTTAAACTCAGATCCAAAACCTGCCTGAATTTAGTACACATGCAGCACCATCAATTGGGAATGGTGTGTGCACATTTAATTGGCCAGGTTCCCCCAAAACAAACACAGCAACAGGGAAATCCTCAGATCACCACTGTGGTGCTTATTGGAGGAAAGCTTGACCATTGAAACATATGCACCCCATTCATAATCAATGGTGATATGTGCATAACTACAACTGATGCTCAGCCTACTTTTTAAATGTAGGTTAGAAAAAGTGAAGTGTGAATTAGAAGCTGTGTAGGATACCAAATCCTCCATCATCTAACAGTACTCTGATTCACCTCTGCCAAAATGCATGGTGTAAAGTGTAATGCATGGTGTAAGGCAGGCAGGAGCCAGTTTTTTTCCTTTTCCTGTTGGCCATTTGACTTTTTGCAGCTTACAAGGTAAGGCTCTAATTTCTGTTAAGAGGAAGGAAAGAACAGCATATCCTTTTGCATATTAAAAGGCTGCTGCTTCCCTCATTACATGGAATGGTGGTTAAAAAGCATTGGGGATAACTACTGAATGCAAGTATCCCAAGTTATAGTTGGTTGCATCCAACACAAATGTTTGAGCAGTTGACCCTCCCTATCTGCAGGGGTTTGGTTTCAGACTCCCCCCACCCATCACCAAGGATAAGGAATTCTGTGGGTGTTGGGGTCCACTCCTGAAACTTGCACAATTACATCCAGAAGCCTCTCCTGGGTTGTGCTGGGCCAGCGACCCATTCCGTGAGCCTCAGAATGGCCTGCAAAAGCCTCTGGAAGCTACTTCCAATTTTTGGAAGCAAACCGGAAATAGCCTCTGAAAGCCAGAAATTGCTTCTGGAGGCTTCTGCAGGCCATCCTGAGACCCCCTGGAGGCCAACAGGTGAGGCCTCTGGAGGCTCCATCTAAGTAACTGCAGGAAGCCTCCGGATGTGGCTCCCTGTTTTTGTGGATGGTTAAATCTGTGGATAATGGACCTATGGACGTGGAAATCCACTGTAGTTAGATTCCTGTTAGGTTGAATGCACAAGCTCTTGAGCCTCCCCTCTCAGCCTGTTTAAAATAAAGGTCTCTATAAAAATCCAGTGCTTGTACTCTACGAATGAGTATAATTATTGTATTATACAATGAGTAGTGTATTGTATGAGTGGTGTAGCTGTATGAATGAATCTTGGAAAAGCCATAACCTTGTCTGCATCTTTGCTTCATAGTTACTTGGGGCGTTGATCGCAAAAATCCATCTCGGTGACAACAGTGCATGTATCAGACACATTTTTAAACCTGTCATATGCAATTGTTTTAATAGCATCAATTAAGATAAGTGCAGTCTTACTGATTCAGGGCAGAGACTGAGGGAAATATAATCTTGTGTAGGAACCCACCTAATAGGTGATGCTGTTATTACAGCTATGCAGCAGCATTCATGTCCTTGAGCCAGAAGAATCGCATTCCTCATGAAGGTATTCCCAAGCCATTTCACAATACAGAAGGGTGTGTGTGTCTAACTTGTGCCAGATTTCTGCCAACGTGCTTCAACTATGATCTCACATCCACCTTTACATGAGGCCATGATATCCTGGGCCTAGTGGGAATGCCAGTGTGAGGTCTTCATCCCCTCCAGAGGTCAATGGGGCCCAGCTAGCCTGATGAGAAGGGGAGGAACTGTACATCATGGCTTCTGCTGTCCATCACTCTGCTCCTCCCAGCTAGCCAGCCTGTCCCACTACCTGGTAAGCAGCTGGGGAGGATGGAGCTGCACACACAAGGGCCCAAAATGATGTTGTGCTCCAGTGCAATCCTGATACCAGCCCTATGTGATCCAAGCCACAATAAATGCAGGCCAAAGTTAAGGCAAATAGAAAAGGACTGATAAAGCCTATAGGGGAGATAAAATGGAGCAGACCTGGAATGTTCTTATCCGTGATGGTCAGTGCAGCCTCCTTATTTTAGAGGAGGCTACCTCAGAGTGCCGGATGCAAGGAAGTGACAATGAGATGTATGTATCTAGTTGTCTTGTGTGTTCCTTGAGGCATCTGGTGGGCCACTATGAGATACAGGAAGCTGGACTAAATGGACCTTTGGCCTGATCCAGTGGGACTCTTCTTATGTTCTTAATTTGAAAATAAGGCCCATGTCTGGAACAAGGTGCACAACAACCCAAAAGTGAAACAAATTCTGGGGCCAGGAGTGCAGTAGGACACTGTGTGGCATGTTACTGTCATAGGAGTCCGAGTACTGCTGACTTCTCACTCTGTGAAACCTCCCAAAGGCATTTTTGCCCTCTCAGCTGTACCCTGCAGCAGTGAATCATGAGCAGGGGGAAGCTGCCCTGTGGATACAGCAAAGGAAATACTTTGTTATAGTCATGTAATTTCCTCCCAGTCTTTTATTTTTAATTGTGCACTCATAAAACTAGAATAGTTCAGTTAATGGAAACCAGTTCATGTTTAATCCATTCATTATGCTGCCTACGGATACTTCAGGTTTCCTTTCTTTCCTGTACAATGCCCTGAGAAACACAGAGAACTTTCCACCTTGGTACAAAGGGGCAAGAGCCCAGGGATGCCAGCACCTTTCCGTTCAGACTGACCTTGTACCTAACACAACACCAAGACACAGTCAGCTCTCCCCCTTCTTCCAACTTGGAATTCCAGAAATCTTTCAGCTTGGAAGCAACGCTTGCTCTTTGACCTTCCAATTCAGGAGGCCTTTTCTGTTCCGTTCTGCTGTTAAGTTAGCCAAGTACAATCTATGCACGGGCTTCAAGTCCTGTTGAACGTTTTCGTTTTTTCAGCCCAAGCTTGCTGGAGCTGGGTAAAAAGTGGCAACAGCAGAGAATCCAGCACAGCCAGGCCTTTCCAGGAACACCTGAGTCCCCTATTAAAAAATGCCCATGATTGAAGGACATGGATTAGTTTTGTACAGGAGAGAATGGCATCCACCTCCCCAAGAGTGAACATGAACACCTGGTGGTCCCTTACCTGTTATCTAGAAGCAGCAAGTCCCGCTCTACCAGCTCTTTCACTTCCTCTGATTCTCCAAACACATCCCAGAGGGTGAGGCTGGGGGCAAACTGCAGCCAGTGCTGGAAGAAAAAATTCCTAATAACAATGGACCATGTTTCTTAATAATTTGATATCTTACTTTGGCAAATTAATCAAAACACTAATAAATAAAGCTGTGACCGTAAGAGAAAATGCTTTTTTTTTTCAAAGGTAGAATATAATATCCCAATTCACTTCTCGCCTTTCTACACCACTCCCTACAATTCACCCGAAGATGCTCTGCTCGGGGTGTCTCCTCCACTGCTAGAATTTAGACTGGTATCCACAAGGAGCAGGGCCTTTTATCCTAAAGCTTGTTGTCTCTGGAATTCTGTCCCCCAGGATGCCCACAAGCCTCACTCCATCGAAATTTTCCAGAAAAATCCTCCCACTCTACCAAGCTTTTGGAGTCTAGTAGTCTTTTGCAGCTTGTAGGCTGGGAAGAACCATGTTTGCATAAGACTACATGACTTGCAGTATTTTCTTGCTGAGAATTACTTTGACAATCATGTTTTCTTAGTGTTGTGTTTAATTCTTTATTTCAATTGGTTTATTTCTTTATTTCATTTATTTTATTCTTTATTTCAATTTTAGTTTAGTGAGCTGCCTTTGGGAACTTTTTCACTTTATACCAACAGATGGAATAAAAATATCCATATGTAAAAATAAACAAATGCCTATTTGTTCCTTCTGTTCTGGCAACCATCATTTAAAGCAGTGATTTTCAAACCGGGGCATTGCGATGCCCCAGTCCAAAGAGCCCTGCCTGTTTCCTCTTAAGGGGTGGGGCGGAGGAATTTCAGCGACGCGATTGCCATGATTGCATATCTTCTAGCCACATGCTGGGACTGGGGGGACTTACCACTACCTGCCCCAGCATCCGAGAGGGTTGGGGAACCCTGCGGACTGTGCATTAGAAATGTAAGAAGAAATTATGACCCACTTCTGGTTTCACAATTGCAACCAGGAAGTGGGTTACAATTTTTTTACAATTTTAATGCACATGGAGACCTGCAGAGGGGTGGTCCTGCCCCTGGACGCTGGGGCTGGCAGTGGTAAGTCCCTCCATCCATGGTAAGTCCCCCCATCCACTCCCAATCCATGGAGTGATGCAATTGTAACAATCACATCACTGCGATTCCCCCGCAAGCACTTACAGCAGTTTCCAAATTCCCAGAGAGTTTAAGAACTGCCGATTTAAAGCAAAGATAACATACCTTTCTGCACTCCGAAGCTGATCTGCATCTTTCTAATGAATGCCATTAACAGGGCTAGCATGTCAGTTGCTAAAACATACTGCAAGTTCCAGTTTGGTGGCAACCCCATACTTGCTGACAATGCCTCTTTTATACTGTGGCCAAAATTTTGGGGAGGAAGGCTTACAATTAAGCAGTGGTAGGAGAGATAGTGGCTGCTTGTGTTGTTTTTGGCATCCTTGGGGGCAGATTATCCAAGCCTGTCCTAAGAAAATGCAGAATCATCAATCAGAAGATCTGAATTTCCATCTACGAAAATTCAAAATTAGCATAAATTCTGGAGTTGGAATATATTTATGTTAAATCATTAAATCAATTATTTAAAAAAAACCTATTCCAGCAGAAAGAGCCTTCTGTGATTTTTGCTCTCCTATGCCAGAAGAGTACAAAGATAACAAATGTGATGATTTAGGGTTGACACATAATTGGTTGCTGTTGATGGGGATGTGGAACAAGGGGCATCTGACTAAAAGTTGCACATACAGAGTGGGTGAGAATTAGTTTTGGGGCTATTCTCAACAGCAGCCCTGTGTCAAGCCTCAGAATTTATTCTGCCCTTAAATGGGAAAAGGGTAGTAAAGTGTGGTCAGGGAAATGAATGGAGAAGATAGCAGATCCTGAAGTCCAAACTGCCACACATTGGAGTCTTATACAGATATCCTATGCTTTCTGTGTATTTAGCCTACCCAGCCCATATGTCTTCAAAAGTTCCTCCATATTAATCTGATATTTTAAAAACTGATTCAAACTGTATGGAGCACTGTAGCCACATGCAATTATCTTCTTGGCCACTTGTGTTACTGTTATTCCTTAAGTACCTGCAAATCTCCACCTACCAAGGACCTCCAAGACAAGCAATGAGTAATATTTTGGGCAAGCCATGACAGCAAAGAATTCAAAAAGTAGGGCACTAAGAAGTTATAATCCCATCCATCCACTTGCAAGAGCAGCCGCCATCACCAAAATACTCACCTGGTGTGTAATTCCTACATCCATACGGAGCCCCAGCATCAGAATCTCCTCCAGTCTATAAGGGAGACACAGGATAACTGAATGCCCTCAAATTCTCCATCAACACCATAAACCTACTATGTTACATGAGAAGTAACAAATCTGATTATAGCAAAAAAAAATCCAGCCCATTGACTTGGATTCAAAAAATCCAACCCATTGACTTGGATCAGCCTGCAGAGCATGTGCCTGAAACAGATTGCCTATTTTTATTATAAAAAGTATTATTATGATTGCAGCATAATCAAGGTGCATGGCATTTTACATATAGAAAGAAGATAAATTCTTGCCCCGAGGATCCTACTATTTAGATACTGTATTGACACAAGGGATGAAGGAAAGGGGAAGAGGCAGGGAAAACATACGCAACAGTTTCACCCCAACTGCCGGATGCAGCACATGCCCCATTGGCACAGCTATGGCAGTGCTGGAAAGTTGGTTAGGATTGCACCCCGAGGCTGATAGTTGAGGCATACCTAAGAACTAGTGAGTTCGTGGATAAGCCAAAAATTATTCCAAAAACTCTCCACCTCATTCACTTGCCCATTCATGCCCCTAGCTCTCAGGAATGCCACCCAAATATCTGGGAAGAAAATAAACTGCAACATGCAGCCCCTCTGCTTTCCCTTTCACTTACACGTCCAGTGTGTTCAGTTCAGTCCGCTTCCGGGTCCCATGCCCATAGGCTAACACCTCCTTCATCCATATGTCTGGTTCAAGAGTCTGCACTCTGGCCTCTCGATGGATCTTGCCATCTCCCCAGGGCACAAATCTTCCATGGGCCCCTAGGAACAAGGCAATATGACTTATTCCTGATCTCTAGATGAGACAGGCAAGAGAGGCAATGACCCTGTGCCTAACCCACAATACTTCCCATTCAACACCTGTATTCAACACCCAACAGAATTTGCTTGATTCTCTTGATTTCCTTTACTGAAATGTAGATTGGCGGGGGGGGGGGGGGGCCAATGCTATCATTTTGACCAGAGCAGCACACGGCTGTTGAACACTTTCCCTTACACTCTTTTCCCAGTCAAAAATCACTCCTCAAACCTAGCGTTCGCTTGCAACTTCTTGTTTCCCTGGTTTCTAAACTTAGACAGGGAAAAAAATTGATGTGGGAAAAATTACCAAAACTGATTTGGGAACTGGCAAGGAATCTCCATGCAGGTCAGAACCTTCCCTTCCAGCTTGCAGATCGTTAACACCACGAGGTTAAAATCTTGCCATTTGGAAAGCTCTTCAGGAGACCCACATTGACACCAATACAGCACTTGGCTCCTATCATCTCTCCCAGTATGCTCACCTGGTCCAAGCCCAATATATTGACTGCCTTGCCAGTAGGACAAGTTGTGAGTACTAAGCGCCCCCTGCAGGGAAAAAAAACACAAAAGTGCAAAAACCACCGTGTTACAAGGTACTCAACAGCCCTCAGTGACTCATTCCCAACTATTCTTCAATCCTCACTGGGACTAATGTTTGAGTTCATTTAAATCTGAGCTTTCTTCTTTAGGGGAACATTTTCTCATCCTTCTCACTTGGGATGAGTAATGGGATGTGAGTGTGCCTTTTGCCAACAGTCATGTCTCCATGAAAAGTGCACTCTTGCCAAAAAGACAGCTTCAGACTATATTCCTCTCACTAGAGTAGCGGAAAGACATTCTTTTTACACACACAGACACAGGGTAGCGAATGCTTTAAAAAATGAGACTTACATTCCTAGCAAAGTTGGAGACCTCATACTGATGAAAACCTGCATCCTGCAGAACCAGCCGTGCACACTCATACATCTCTGATACGACATCCAGATCTGGCATGGGTAGGAAGCCCTGATCGACCTGCTTGAAAAGGAAGGTACCTCTCTCCAATGTCAGCTGGTAGAGAGAGACATGGTCATCACATATTGGGAGCACTTGCTTCAAACCCTGAACCCAGGAGGCAACTGTCTGACCTGGGAGGCCAAAAATGAGGTCAATGGACGTATGGCCTGGAAAGAACTTCTTGGCTTCTTCTAAAGTTCTCAGGGCATCACAAGCTGTGTGGTTCCTTCCAAGGAGCTTCAACTCTGCATCATTTAGTGACTATCAGGGGAAGAAAAAACACATGCATGTGCTGGGCTTGTTTACTTAAATGATTTCTATCCAGCCTTCCCCTCCAAAGGATGTGTCTTGGGAAGAGACATAAATGAAGTAAAAAGGCAGGCACCATGACAGACTGAGTGTGTAAACACAGGCAAGTGCTTGGAAGTAAGGAGGGTCAAATGACACATTACACAGGAGATTTGTGACTAAATCTCTTGATTTTCTTTACTAAAATGTAGATGGGGGGATGTTATTATCAGAGCGGCACTTGGTGGGGGCTATAAGGCTGTTGAACTCTTTCCCTTACACTCTTTTCCCAATCAAAATCATTCCTCAAGCCTAGTGTTTGCTTGCAGCTTCTTGTTTTCCCGGTTTCTAAATTTAGACAGGGAAAAAAATTGATGTGGGAAAAATTACCAGAACTGATTTGGAACTGACAAGGAATCTCCACACAGGTCAGAACCTTCCCTTCCAGCTTGCAGGTTGGTTGGTTTACATGAGTTATTTTGAGGCATTTGCTCTGTGTGTGCCTTTTGCAGCTCACCTGCCTTCTGCTTCTGGCACATTTTAGGCAGGATTAGTGCTGGGGAGAGGGAAGAAGTGGAGCAAAGTAGTGGGAGGTAGACATTTGAACTAGGTACCCTTTGGTCTCCTATCTACAACTCTATGAAAGCAAGTCTTCTGATAATTGGCCAAAAACAGGGTATTTTTGGCTTTTCTCTACACAGAATTTTAATTTATTGGCACTGATTCATTCAGCCCTGAAAGCAACTCTCACCTGGATGCCAACGGAGAGGCGGTTGACACCAGCTGCCCGGAACTTGGCAAGGCACAAGGCATCTGCTGAAGCGGGGTTGGCTTCCAAGGTAACCTCAGTATCTGCTGCTAAGTAAGTATGCTGGGAGAGAGCATCCAAGACAGCAGCAACAGTGAGTGGACTAGCCAGGCTCGGTGTCCCCCCACCAAAGAACACCGATGTGATTCTGCAACACCAAGGGAGGGGGGAGAGAGAGGGAGAGAGATGCACAAACACTCTGAGGCCTAGTGCAGAACCATGTATACCTCTGTCATGTGTATCCCAAGGAATAAATGTCATGACTGCTCAGAAAGGGTTGTCTGATCTCTACAGGACTTCCTTGTTCATGTTTTTCAACAGCCCTTTCCCCAAAGCAGCTCGGGGCAGTGTATATGGTTTCTTCCCTCCTTCTGTCCTCACAACAATCTTGTGAAGTGAGGCTGAGAGACAGTGACTGGGGGTCACCCTAAGGTCACCATGGCTGAGTGGGGATTTGAACCTGGCTCTCCCAGGTCTGACACCAGAACCAGTACACTGTCCTGCCTCTCAAAATCATTCTGGCTTTATAAGAGTCAAGAGCATCAGACAGTGGCATGTGGTGTGGAGCTGGAAGCTGTGACAGAGACGTCCCCAAATGAGGTTCTTCAAAAAGAAGAAGAAACAGTGCAAATGGAGTGCGTGGCTTATGACGGTTTGCACACTCACAGAGTCAGCAGAGGCAAAAACACTTTTTGAAGAACCCCAGCAGTCGCTGTCTCACCTTCTGCCCCCATACCACAGACATTAGTAGTGTTAAATTCCTTGGGTCCATGCCTCAGCAGTGAAATTCCCAACACAATAACTCCTGTGGGCTTAGTTTAAAGAACTCAGCACTTTCTCCCCGTCTTTCCCTTTCTTTCCAAGTCCCCAACTATAAATTCTGACTGTTCAAAAGTTTTCTTCACCCCTTGGACTATACCTACCTCTGAACTTGACTGAGTTGGATCAAGGTCTGGGCTTCCTTTATGAGGCAGTTTCTCATTCTGGGCTCATCCAGGTTTCGGGGGATGTACTTGTTGAAATTGCAATAACTGCAGCGTTTCTCACAGTAGGGCCACTATGAGATCACAGATACAAGGTATCATAATTCTTATTGGTAAAGCACAAATCTCCACCTGTTGCTATGTACCTCAGAGCACAATTCTAAACTGGAGTTAGGCTGGCATAAACTAAGCCAGCAAAGTTTGGCCAGCACAAGAGCCACCATAAAGCATTTTTGGACTACTCTCAGAGTCACGGAAGATGACTCATGTCTGTGTGCTGGCCTCTGACTCCAAGAATGGAGCCTACCTAGGACCAGAGGTTCTAACAGTTTTGAAAACATAAAGCATAACCTTGTTATGCAACATAACCTTGTTATGTTATCCAGCTGCTCTTGGTTCAAGAGCAACAGAAAGAACTAACTGCTGAGAGAGTCCAGCCATGTACATTCACTTCTCTAGAAGTTCAGGGAAGATCAGGTAAACTGTCATAGACGATTGACAGGTTGGTAACTGCATCGTAGAACACACCCGCCCACAGAATGTTGCATCACTCTCTATAGCAGATATCACCCTTAATTCCTTTCACCACTTATTCTAAACCAAGCCTAACTTTTTAAAAAGTGGTTTTCCAGTGCCACACAGACAGAAAAAAGACCAAAGCTATGTTTTCAGAAGTATCATGTGGTAGAACCCTCTTGCAAATATAGTAAATTGCAGGGGGGACAGGTGCACCTTTGAAAGTAACGCATGCATATACACTCCGAAAAAACTTCTCTGCATATGAAATACTAGCACTTTAGGTGAAAGGCTAACAGCCCAATGCTATGCATGTCTACTCAGAGATAACTCTCATTGTGTTCAGTGGGGCTTACTTCCAGGAAAGTGTGGATAGGACTGGAGCCCAAATAGAACCCTTCTTTCAGACCTACTCACTTTTTTTATTACGGGTGGTAGTGGAAGGCATTCAAAGATGCAATCACCCCATAGTCTGTAATCATACAGCTCAAGAAACTTTCTGCATATTTATGAATACTGTACTGTCTGCAGTACAACTCTTAATTTAAAAAAAGGAAGAGAGGGGAAACACAAACTTGAAGTGGAACAATAGAAGACAGCTCCCAAAACAACGAAATACCTCATGCATGGTTTTTAAAGAAGAAGAAAATACGTATTTCCCTCAAAAGCTCAGGAGCCAAAAGAGATTTCATGATGAATTCAAAAATATAAACCTGCTCAGACAGTAGCAGGTTGAACAACATGTAGGAACACCAGTGGTGTGGTCCCAGGCATGAAATTAACCCCCACAGGGAAATCAATTATGAAATCCATGCTTTATTGTCACAGTGACTGAGCAGATGCCAAACTTGTAAAAACACCATATGAAAAGGTAGACTGAGTCTGCTTATTTTGCATTTAAAGGGCCCCACCTCTTCTTGAGTTTTGCGCAATGCATCTAATCTGGGTGCAGTGGTGTTGTGACCTGGAACGCCACCAGGTCCTTCCTTCATAAGGTGTCTGTAAATCAAACCATGTACTTCCATGTTTGAAGAAACCATGCTTGGAGAAAGGTAAGGAGGTAGGCTATCCACTTTCAGCTTGCTTTTAGCAGGCAGAAAGCACAGAAGGCAAATTGCTGCGGGTTGTATTGGTGGCGGCAAGTTTGAAGTGAATCCTTCACCTCTCCTCCACAATCTGCTGCTGATGCATTGAATCACCTCACCTAATTGATGGGCCACCCCTGCATACAAGTCTTCACATAACACCCATGCAGAACTTGTGCATGCAACTGAGTGCTGGATTTGGGCTACAGAGAGGGTTTGAGGGGGGCAATCTTTGCTGGGGGGCAAAATTTACTCTTCAAACTTTTTTAAAAATTAGGCTTGGTTTAGAATGGATGTTTTATAATGGGATTATTTCTGACTGAAAATCCAAACCAGCCTCCAATCCCCCTGCCCACCTCTAGCCTGCAATACTGTTTTTACATTGCAGAGGCCTATATAGTTACTCAGAAGTCAAATGATCTCTAATGGGTGGTGGTGGTTGAAAACTCAGAATTAAGCCCATTGTGTTCAGAAAGATTTGGGGTGCAATCCTATTTTAGGCTGCAATCCTACCCACACTTTCATGGGATTATGCCCCATTGATTATCATAGAATTTATGTCTTGAGTAGACAGGCATAGGATTGAGCCCTAAATCACTGGAAACAAACAACTCTACCAATGGGGTGTATTCTTAGGTAAATGTGCATAGGATTGCACCCTTAGTCACAATCTAACTTCCAGCCTACTACACTGCAGTAAATTACTCGCTCCAGCCGCCACAACCTACAATATGGGATTGATGGATTTATATTTTAATTATTTAAAACCTGAAGAACACCACACTGATTATGGGTATGTGTGGGGGGACGGGAGCGGGACCCTAAAGATGACCACAGTTAAAAGAGCGGAAACGTCTCTCAAGTAAGGTTCAAAGGATATTCAACCAGTCTAAACACTCATTGCATAACGCTGCCCATACGTGGAGGGGAAGAGCAGGTATAGAAGTGAGGGGATGTTTCTCCTCGCACTTTACTGTATTAAAATCCAAGATTTCTCTATTGATTTACATAGACAACTCACACTTCAGACCCTGGGAGAGTCTGAAAAATGGCATCCCTGGTACATCCCAACGTACATTGCTCCCAAGGAGGTTAGGAACCTGAAAAACTTAGCATTTGGCCCCCTTGATTGCTCCATATTGTGAACCCAGAAATGTCCTATCTAGACAACAAGATAATCTACTCTGGTCTTTTTCTATCTCTGTGATCCGTGACTCGCGCACGGAATCTCGCGGCGGCTAAAAGAGTCTGGATACACGCTCGCGCACAAGACTTTTCGGCACGTTTGCTCGGCTGGACTCACGTGGACATAAAGGGCAGCTGTTGCAGCTGCTGCTGGCGGCTCTGCTGGAGGCGGGAGGTGGAGTTGGGCGGCAGTGCGTTTCACCGCGGGGCGGAGTGGGCGCAGGCCCGCCGGGAGCTTGGCCCGCAGGTTTCCTAGCGCGCCCATGCCCCTCACGCACTCCTCTCGGGTGACGGAGACTCCGGCTTCCGCCACTGGTGGAAGAGAAAGCCCGCCCCGGCGCTGAAACGACTGGTGGCCAGGGAAAGAAACTGCAGCGGAACTTGCCCTCTGGGAAGCCCATGGAGGGGGAAGCCACAACCCCAGCTGCCTGCAGCAGGGCTAACACCTGAGCGAGGGTTCAGCCCCTTTTCCACTGAAGGGTTTTTGCTGCCGCAGTCTTACATTTCTTACACCGCAACCCTACCCCAGGCATGTGTACTCCAAAGTCCCGTTGTGTTCAGCAGGGGGTACTCCCAAGAAAGCGTAATATATCACAGCCCTAGGGCCAATCCTAAACTGAGTTAGGCCGGCATAACCTAAGACAGCACAAGGGCCACCGTAAAGTGTGTTTGGACCACTCTCGGAGTCAGGGAAGCTAGCACACCGACGTGAGCCTTACTCTGAGAGTAGTCCAACAACACTCTATGGTGGCCCTTGTGCTGGCCAAACCTTGCTGGCTTAGTCTATGCCGGCCTAACTCCAGTTTAGGATTGCGCTCTTGGGGTTGTACGACTCCAGTGGTATTCCAGGGTGGGCGTAGTGCAAAATGGTAGTTTTTCAGGGTCCTGAACGCCTATGTAAAGCAGCCTCTCCACCTTAAAAACCATTTGCAGCTGTGAATGCGAACCCTTCCGCTTTGCGTTTGCAGCCGGGAATGGCTCTGAGGGGGAGTGACTGCTTTACACAGGCATTTAGGAACCTGAAAAACTTAGCATTTGGCCCCCCTTTCAGGGCTGTATTATCCAGTAGGCTGAAGCCTAGGGGCCCCGCAGGAACTAGGACCTGTCAGGTTGGCATGTCTGGGCATCAGTATAATTCATGGATCTCTGGATCTGGCTCCAGGGGACTCCTTGTCCAACCTACAAGCTCTCCAGCTGAAAAGAGACTACAGCAAGTCCAACCTTGCAAAGGGGAAATTTACAGAGCTCTCCAAGAACCACGTGAGGCGAGCCTCACCTCCAGGGATTGAGCTGGGCTGCATGTGGAGGTCGTGTCACTGGGAAGCTTCCAATGCAAGCCTGGGTCCATTTGGGAGTTCCCCCCCACTTTGGGGAACAACTTAAAACTGCCTGGCTTCTCCATTTCTTGCCCCTCAGATTTCTGCCTGTGTTTCTTCAGTTTTAGGAGTGGAGGTGGGTGGGGAGCTTCTATGCAAATCTGGGTTGGTTTGTGAGGAGAAGCCCGCCTGTGGCTGGATTGCCTAAGGTTGGGATTGGTTGCAAAGATGGACTTGTGCGTGTCCATGTGTTTTGTAACAAGGCAATAGGGAAAAATGATGCATTGACTGAGCTGCAGAAGCCTTATTTGTAAAGGGGGGGAGAACCTTGCCCACCTACCCACCCACCAGGGACTTCCCTTCTATGTGGCAGGAGCTTTCCTGAAGGGTTTTGGAGGGGGCCCAAAATACCTGAAAGCCTAGGGGCCTGGCCATGGGTTAATACGGGCCCTGCACCGCTTTCTGTTTCAGGACCTGATGAAGAGTAGCAATAAAAGGCAAGAACTCACCTAACCGAGGGCAAAGCACAGTCAATCCGAAACAGGTTGCTCTTTTCACTCTTAGCTCAGCGGGTCTTACAACCCTGCAATCCTAACCACACTTAAAATCTAATCCTGCAATCCTATCGTGGACTCGCTTCTAAGTAGACATGTGCATAGGATTGGGCTCCATGGCTGCGCTTTAGCACGCCTTCCTTGGGAGTAAGTCCTACTGAACACAACGGGACTTAGGAGTACATGTGTGTGCCTAGGATTGCAATGTAAGAAACGTTCTTTTTGCAACCACAAAAAACGGGTCAGGACTGGTAGTGCAGAGCAGAGTGTATTTATCAGTAGGGCTCCATCGCATAACTCCTGCTTTGGCTTTCAACTGAAAAGGAGTCTTGGGAGCGGCTTTCTTTTTAGAAATCAGCTGTTGGTAGGAGGATCTACACAAGAAGGTACAAAGGTGGAAACAAGAAGAGGGGCAGGAACCGATCCTTCAATTCCCCCTTTTCCTTCATGACCCTATCAGCCCTATGAAACAGAACACACATGGGGGGATGAAATAAAAGTACTGTATTTGAAAGACCATAACAATTACACCATTGTCTTGCAAGGTATGTTATTTTATTACCATTAAAGCACCTTATAAAGGGTACCTGGAATTAGATCCTATTGACACTGTGTGAGCTTTTGAAATGACCTTACAGTTGCAGCACTTAAACAGCAGGTGGCATTGTTTGGACATTTAAAAGCAAGGCAGTGTTACTACAAGTTGCACTCTGTGAGTACTGTCCCACCATAGGACAGCTTTTGCTGCTGCTCCACATACTGATGGGAGCTAAGAGTATTTCAGGAGTTGGCTGGACAGACTGAGGGCTAAATAGACAGTGCAGAAGTAAGTAGACCGCTCACCTGCCCATGCCCTTACTGCAGGGAAAGAGGACAAACATTCCCTTCTCTAGCAGAGCCTCCTGGCTCTCGCTGCTCGCTTGGGCAGCTCAGGACTGGGCTGCCCATCAGTTAGGGGCTTCCCAGGCCACTGGTCCAGAGGAGTAGTGAAAAAAGAATTAACCAGATGTTTCTGGAAAGTACTTCTGTCACTCCATCTGCCCTCAGCTGTGCTTTTTTTTTTTTTTTAAGGATTATGTTGTATCTGCACATTTGATAGGGGAACCTAAGATCTCCAACACCACTGGCCACATGTCCAAGGAATGCCTCTTAATGACCACATCATGACCACTCTTTACAAGATCACCCTTTTCCTTTTTGCCAGCACTCCAATTTCATATTGTTTTGGGACCAAGGTGGCAAGCTGTCAGACTCAGGGCCTCACCATTCCAGTGCAATTTAGGATTTCACTCTTATAGAAAATCACTGCAGAAAATTAGCATCATTGCATTTAGGCTCACAAAATGGAAAGTGTCCTGTGTGCACCAAAAACTTGCTCCTGATTCCAGCATCCTGCATGGGCAGCAAGTTTGGGTAAGATTGAAAAATGTAATATCCCAGGAAATTTCTGAGGCCCCTCCTTTGGCTCCTGGGCCTGGGTACAAATTACCCTCTTTACCCCACTCTCATGGGCCGTATACTGGAATCACTACAGAACCCGCAGGCAAGCCATCCCTCCACACTCTAAACGTTGGCAACAAGCATCTGTAAATCACATAACTGACCTTTCTAGAAGCCAGCCCTATTTTCATGTGTGTAGATGGGTTTCGTGTGCATACATTGAGTCTTTTTGCGCACACACAAAATGACAAAGGGAAGTGATGTTTGTGATGTTTCCCTTTCCCCCTCCCCCAGAACCACAAACAGGCGTTCAATTAACCCCCAAACTGGGATAAGAACGCCTGCTGGCTGATTTGTCTTTCAATCACATCCTGGGCAAGCGTCATTCCTATGAAAAATATGGAAGTAGATTCCTTATATGGGCTTACTCTAACCCTTTAAGGGAGTGATCAGAAGGTGCCTTGGAGAAATTATTGTATGTGCTGCAAAAAAGGGAAAAGGGAAGCTCCTAGTTGATGGAAACTGGGTTCCCACTTCCTTCCCCTTGATTTGTCACAGACAACGATCAGCCTCTGACACATGGGAATTCCCTTCTTCTCAACTAGCCTATAAAAAGATGTGAGAAACATAGCTCAGGACAAGCTGTGGTCCTGAGAACAGGGACAGTGCAGACAAGAACACAAGATGTTTTCATCATTCCTTTCCAAGTATCTAAGGTAAGATGATGCCAGTGAGGCTATGGGAAGAGATTTGTGTATGCTAGGAAGAATCATTGTGACAAGAGATAACTAAGACTATTAGACGAATGTGTGCAGTTTTCTTGTTCTTTGCACACACTGGTATTGGGACAGGAGAAGTCTGCAAATGGAAAGGAGATCTCCACCAACATAATCTGCTATGAAATCAGAAGGTATTCACAGGAGAAGGTGGTGACAGTGACTAGGTTTGGATGACCTGAAGATATTATTCATACCATACCTGCCCACTGCTCGAATGTCTCTTGTGCTTGTTTGCAACTTACACTGAGTACACTCTGGGCTGATTTAGCTGTTCAAATCTCTAATGGAGAATTTCAAAAGAGATGGAGGGTGCAATCCTAACCTGGAGTTAGGCCAGCAAAGTTTGGCTGGCACAAGGGATACCATAAAGTATATTTGAACCACTCTAAGAATCAGAGAGGTCAGTACACAAACAAGTTCCATCTTCCCTAACTCTGAGCGTGGTCCAAACATGCTTTTCAGTGGCCTTTGTGGAGGCCAAACTTTGCTGGCCTAATTGTGCCAGCCTAACTCCAGATTAGGAATGCACTCTGAGGGCTCAATCCTAACCAATTTTCCAGCACCGATGCAGCCCCAAGATAAGGGAACAAACTTTCCCTTACCTTGAGGAGATCTCCATGACTGCCACCCCCCTCTGTATGATACAGTTTGTGCCCTGTTGGGAGGCTTGCAACAGTGCTGGAGGGCTGAATAGGGTTCAGCCTTGAGAGATGTTGCGTTGTTGTTGCGTCAGTGCTACGTGCTTACTGCCAATGCAGGAGCGCCAAAAGCACCCCCGTGTCGGCGCTAAAGCTCTGAAGCCGACGCTACTCGTAGCATCAGCTTCAGAGCGCTGACAGAGAGCCTCCCTAGTGCCAACCAAATCCGGTCGTTGCAAGGGAGGCTCTGTGCCGAGGTGGCACAGGGATTGGTGGGAGGGAGGCGGGGGCAGGACGTGGGCAGGCTCGGGAGATGGCCATACGGCCACATCCTAAGCCAGGCTGTGAGGGCCCAATTTGAGCCAAGCAGTCTCCTTGGTTCTGCACCCGCTCTTTAGCGGGCATAGATCTGAGGGGCACATAGGGGAGGCTGGAGCCTTCCCTACGGTAAGGGAGCAAACGCTCCCTTGCCACAGGGAGGTTCCAGCCTGTCCTAAACAGCGTCAGATATGGCGCTGGCCCGTCGGCCTCGCCAGTCCGGCGTGGTTTAGGATTGCCCCCTAAGTCATGTTTGTGAGTCTTGTCTTAAGGCAATTGATTGATCCAGATGTCTGCACAATTGACCTAGCTCAACTCAACCTATCGAGCCATGTTGTGTGTTGTGCAGGTGAAGGATGGCACATTGGCAGGGAGTCATTTTGGGGGACCACTGCAAAAATTGAATGCGAGTCCCCTTTGCATTCTGAGACAGTTTCATTACTCAGTAGTAATGACTCAATCCATTTATGCATCTGTTTTGAATGATGTGGAGCCATACAAAAACGTGATCTACAGTACTGGCTCTTTGATGGCTCATTCATATGCGCAGGTCCTCCCTTGATGCTTAAGATATCAAAAGCCCAACGCTGAGCTGCCCCTGCACCCATAGAAGCAGCAGTAGTCAAGCAGCTACCGCTGCATCCCGCGGCAGCCAGGCAGCCACAGGAGGCTCCATGGGAGAAGGGAACGTTCACCCTCTCCCCCTGCGGTAAGGGCTCAGGGCAGGCGATGGTTCTCCTTGCCTCTGTGCCGGCTATTTTGCCAATGCAGAGGCAACGACCTCCACGTTGGGCCTTGTGGCCTGACCCAGAAGTGAAGATCCAATGGCGAAGGTTGCTGCTGGTCTCACCTCCCACTCCCCCCCCCCTGCCCAGGAACATCATCCTGCCCCACCCAGACCCAGCGCAGCACTGGTGATGGCAGCACTTACTGCTCGCTGGCGTACATTGCCGCTGCCGGGTGGTGCAGGGCTGGCGCTGGCCTGGTGCCACCGCTGGCAGTGAAGGCACTTTACGGCGCCTTCATGACAGAGACGCGGATGGTACGCTTGTACTGCCCGCATTAAGCCTGATGGGATCAGGCCCCAAGCGATGAAAATGTACGTGAAATAAGCTTCAAGGGTAGGTTAATGCTCATATAAATGAAAAAGCAATTCACTGGGTTATCTGTTTTCACAATGACACCCATGGACAGACGTAGAATCTCGTGTCTTCACTTGCACATATATCCATGGTTGAAAAGCTTGTATGTTGGCTACGTGTCAGGGAGCGCAATCCTAAGAGGTGCGCATCGTCGACGCAACGGGGTTGCGTCAGCACTGCGCACCTAGCTGTGACGCGGGAGCATCAAGCGGCGCCCCTGTGTCGGTGCTACAGCAACAGGACCGGCGCTGCAGGGAAGTGGTGTTATCATGTCATGGCTCTTCCAATACACCTGGTTATAAAGGGTGCCTCACAAACAGATAAACACATTTTACAGAGCACCGATCTTATTCTAACATGCTAACTTCAAATTGGTGCAATTTCTTATAGGATGATGCATCGGTTCCCAAATTACTTTCCCATCACGAATACTACCAGATTTTCCATTGGATTAAACCAGGAGAATTCTACCCCATGGAAGTGAGTGTATGCTGCTTTCTGTGATATACAACTGTTCTGCAACAGCTACTTGTGCAGTACAGCCAAACGCACAAGTTGCTAGTGGGACCATTTCTTACAACCTGTATTCATGTATGTGGCCGAAAGGCACGATCAACACATTCTTTCATGTTGGTACTGAAAATCCATCACGTTCTAAATGTTGTGATTTACTGGAGGCTAACACGTGGTATTTGCAGTCAGGGTTCCTGAGCACACTGGGTAGCTGAGGTGCAAACTGGATGGGCTTCAAGCTCAGTCATGCCAGGTGTGGTGATGCTAACCTGTTCACTCATGGATTTTCTCCAGCAGTCTAGGATTGAGTTAGACCTGGATGCCAGGCCTCTTGAGGAACGGGGGGTTACAAAACTGGAAAAGATGGAGTTATGTTGATCAATTACTCGTGAATTCAGAATATTGGCCAAACAGCTGCTTTTTCACATGCATGTGGGTAAGGTTGGCTGCCCAGTACAAGACCTCTTGGCACCTGAGGCAGCATGCCAAATGCTGTCCCCCTTACCCAGTGAACTGCCTGCTTCTGCTTCTCCCACTCCCTGTACTGGAAAAGAGAGTGATGGAAGAGGAAGTGTGGAGGAACGTGGTGGGCTAGAACAGGGCCCACCAAATCCTTACCTGTGGGCCAGATCCGGTATTTGCTCAAATCCCTCCCTGTCCCTGTGAGCAGCACATACTGTTCCATTGCTCCACAGCTGGCTGTAGTCTTCACCCAATCTGGGCACAGGGATGCTCTGGGCAGTCGTGTCCATGACGACTCCTGATACAAAGCCTACTGGGATGTTGTGCCATGGATATGACTGCCCAGAGCTTCCCTATGCCCAGATCGCAACCACAGAGCAGTGAAATTATATGTGCTGCTTGGTACAGGGAGGATTTTTTGTAGACTGCAGGGCTAGAGGACAATGTTCTAGCTCACCACTCTTCTCCACACTTCCTATTCTTCTGTTTCCTTGTTCCTTTTCCAATCCAAGAAGTGAGAGGAGAAGCAGCCACAATTGTGGTTAGTGGGTGGATTGGGGTGAGTGGCCCCTGCCAATCCGATGCTTGAGGCAACGTTTTCAGTAGCCATCATGGGTGGGCCACCAGCCCTGGTTCTTCAATAGCAGGAAATGACCCCCAGAGATGTGAATGGTTTAAAGGATGCTTTCTATAAATAATGCACCGAAGATTGCATTTCTACCAATGTTGCTCTAACGCATCATTGGTAGAAAATGGTTTTTAACTGAACACCTCCCATAGAAAATTACGTCGAGTATCCCAGCCCTAAGGAAGGGTTAGGGTATGACTCTTTCCCCCCTCCCTCTCTTAGATGGTCCATGGCCATACAAAAACAGCATTTGCACTTTATGGTGTATGTCTGTTCCATACCAAAGAGAGACTGCAGTGGCAGGGAAGATGCTGCAGTCATGTTTCAACAAAACGGGTGGCTTGATGTTGCTTGTAGGAGCTTTTTGCTGCCTGACTTTATCCAATCCTGAACTTATATCTGTAAATAAGACAGATATTGCAGAGACACCTTCAGTCTTGAGTGATCCAAAGGAAGCCAGAACTCAGGGAGAGCTGCAGTCAGGATTTTGGTCTTTTGGTCTTCCTTCTCCCATCGCTGTGCTTATCACTGAAACAGGAAAAATGGTTTTGCAGCTTGGCTGAGGGTACAATCCTAACCTGGAGTTAGGCCGGCACAAGTTAGGCCAGCAAAGTTCGGGCAGCACAAGGGACACCGTAATGTATGTTTGGACCACTCTCAGAGTCAGAGAGGCCAGCACACAGACATTCGCCATCCTCCCTCAGAGTGGTCCAAATGCGGTTTACTGTGGCCCTTGTGCCGGCAAAACTTTGCAGGCCTAACTCCAGGCTAGGATTGTGCTCTAAGAGGAGTATTGACTTGAAGGCTCTGGTGTACGAAGGCCAGAAGGTATCTTTGTCCCGAACTTTCCACCTGAAGCTCTTTATCCACACCTTTGCCACCAACATTTTGAGACAAACAAGCCCAGAGAACCAAGACATAGCCTTCTCATCAGCATAGCCTTGTTTCTTCTTTCCCATAACTCCTCTGCCCATCTCCTCATATACATATATGTGTGAATAATACACACTGGGCTACACCTGCGCGCGTGCATGCACACACAATTACGGTAATTGTAATTTTTTAAAAGTTTAACATTCAAACTCATTACTGAGTGAAACTTTCGCTCGGTCTAACATGGGTTCTGTTTTCTTTCAGGCATAGTGTACGATCTCAAGGCCTCTGCCAAAAAGATTCTGCTTCCATGGGGTAGAACCCACTCCAGTGCTGTACAATCCAAGAGGGACTCCTTTTCTTTTTCTGATTTTGGCTGTTTGCGGAGCCACTCCACTCAAGGAGATCTTCAGCAGGACAGAGGGAACTGCCACATCAACATGCCTTCCTAGATGAAAAGGGGATCCTACTGCATAAACACCATCTCAGTTCACGTCTGAAATCCCTATTGTAACACTCACAAGATTCAGTGTTCCAAGGCAGCATAGATGCTCTATAGATAATTCAGAAAGCACAATGAAACCAGAATGTTCAGTGCAGTAAGCCAGGCAGAAATGGAAGAAAGGGGTCAAGCAGAGATCAACAGCATAGTAATAACCTTGCAAAATTTTCAGATGGAGTGGGGCACTGCAGCCGGAGAAGAAAAGCCTTGTCGGTCAGCCTCTACGGTTCAGTGTGCCATGGTTGGGAGGCACCACATGCTCCTGTAAAAAACCAGACAACCCCCCACACTCACACACACACACAAAAAACACCATCCTGGGTGCATCCTACCTTGTGCTTCTGGGCATGTTTCTATGGTGCAATTGTAAATTCAGAAATAGGTATGAAATATAATCTGTAAGAGTGTGAAATAAAGTGTTATGAAATCATGAAGACTGGGAACAGAAACCACTTATTTTGTTCACTAGCAGGAAGTGATGAAAGAGCCTGAGTCATTTTCTCATGTTCTTTCCTTCTCTTGATCCAGATATTTCCTCCTTGGACAGGAGGCCTTTGGTAATTGGTATAGCCAGTGTCACTGAAGAAATCTGCACTAATCCCTAGTGCAAGGGAGTGGCAACAGGATGCAGGCATCTTGTTGTCTCATGTGCTCCCTGAGGCACCTGGTGGGCCACTGTGAGATACAGGAAGCTGGACTAGAAGGGTCTTTGGCCTGATCCAGCGGAGCTCTTCTTATGTTCCCATCCCTTTTGATTATATATTATTGCCTTAATTGTTTATGGTAAAATTAGAGGTGACATAGGAGATCCTTTTCCCAAAGTTAATGGTGTGTGTGAATCAGATCACAACTCTGGCAAGGAGGGGAGAAAGGGGGGGAGGAATTTAATCCCTTTCGCCCTTAATTCTGTGCTGTTTTCCTGATTAATATTGCCCCCTGAAGCTGCTGTTTGCGTCACAGGGGAAAACAAGTACATATGGGTACCACTACAGTTTCATCTGCAGGGAAAATAGCAGCTAGAATGAGGCTGTAGATGACGTCAGGAAAAATGGCATGAGGGAAAGGGTAAAATACAATCCTCACCGAACAGCAGCAGGACTCCTATCCAAAATCACAGCTTGCCTGCTCCCTCCAGCTGCTCTTCAGTGAAAAAGAAACAGGAGAGCCTGATCATGAATCTGAGAGTCTATTTTGCCCCATGTATCCACTGAATTAACCAAGGTTAAGAATACATGGAGGTCATGCTTGAGTCACTGAAAGATAAACAAATGACAAAGAAGAAAGTTCTAGTCCCAGCAAAGACCAGCAAAACCAGAGGTCCAGCAACAGAAAAGGAGTGAAGCAAAGCTAAACCAATTTAATCTTAAAAGTCTGACATTTATGTGTTTTCAGCTACTATGCCCTTCTTCAGGTAAATGGCCTGACAGGTGAGAACCATACATATATCTTTCATTTGGCTAAGAATTAAGACCTCAACACATGTACATATTTTGGACAAAATGTGTTCACTTTCGTTATTCTCTCTCTCTCTCTCTCTCTCTCTCTCTCTCTCCCTCTCTCAATTGGTAGTGCAATGGTTAAAACAATGGTCTTCAACCTTTTTCATGCCATGACCCCAACCAATCAATCAAGTAGAAGACTGGAGATCCATTACTGATCCCGCCCCCTCCCAGAACCCAATCTGCCTGCCCTGTTTCCCCTAACTCCGTGTATTCACAAGCAGCCTGGGCAGGGACAGCCTTAGGAGCTGCAGGGCAAGACAGCGAGAAGAGGCTCTGAAGGATTATATAAATCACTGTTTTGATAAGGCAGTATCATTATTGGATTGGATCCAAGCCCGCTCTTGCACAGGCATTGAGAGGTTGCTGTGATACCCGCTCCCCCAAATAAGGCTTTGTGACCCCATTTGGGTCCCAATCTAAAGGTTGAAGAACTCTGCCCTAACAACACAACAAAAAATTTTGCCGGCCAGCAAAAGAACAATGTCCAATCTTGAGGACCTGTCCAGGCTAGACTTAGGATCACCTGCTGAAGCTCCATGTCACACGGCCAGAGTAGAGAACCACACTGTGAAGGCTACATCTGGGACTGAGAATTCGGAGAATTGTAGAATACTGAATATTTGTAAAAACCCAATTGAAAAATGGTGGTTTAGACTAGCCTGCCCATGTAAGCCACCTTGGGCATTGGCTTCGGCATGGGAAAGGTGGGGTATAAATTCTTAAAAAAACAAAAAAACTTCCCAGAATGTAATACAAGAGGTGAAGGAGTTTGATTAAGGAGAGGGTACACAGCTGTACCCTCTCCTTTATGTGCTGTGATATAATCAGGAGCAATGAACATTCTCTTATGGTCACTGTGAAAAAGATACGAGAAGAAACACAACATTTTTTGTTTTAAAAAAGACTGTTATTTTAAGCAAACTTGGCTTGGCTGTAAGTGGACTTGCGCATGTTAAGGTGGGCCGGCTGTACAGTCTCCCTAACAGCTTAGAGCTCTAGTATAAAAGAAGTTGGCAGAAGGAGCATTCATTTGCGGTTCTCTTCAGCTGTCCCATCTGTTCAGAGCCGAAGCTGCTTCTCCATCTGCTCTCTCAGTTTGTATTTCTGAATCTAAGATTGGAACATGGAGGAGAGGAGAAGAAAATAATTAATTTTGAGTGTTTGTATTCATGTAGATAACTAAGGATAGTTAACTAAGATAACTAACCAACTTTCCAGCACCAGGGTAAGGGTAAGGGAACAAACATTCCATTGCATCCAGGAGGCTTCCGTGAGGACTACTCCACTGCAGACCACAGAATATGCCCCATTAGCACAGCTATGCTAGTGCTGGAAAGCTGGTTAAGATTGCGCCCTAAAGAACCTAAAGGCTGGCACTCACCTTGCCGGAGACAGTGAGTGGGAAGTCCTTTACAAACACAATGTAACGGGGAATCTTGAAATGAGCAATCTGAAACAGAAAATCCAATAGCTTAATTAATAGTTAGGACTGCAGAATCTCAGCCACAACTGAGGGTGCAATCCTAACCTGGATTTAGGCTGGTACAAGTTAAGGCTGCAACGTTTGGCTGGCACAAGGGCCACTGTAAAGCATGTTTGGACCACTACCTGAGTCTGGGAGGATGGCTCACATCTGTGCGCTGGCCTCTCTGACTCCAAGAGTGGTCCGAACATACTTTACGGTGTCCCTTGTACCCGCCAAACTTTGCTGGCCTAACTCCAGGTTAGGATTGCACTCTTAGGCTGCAATCCTATCCACACTTACCTGGGAGAAAGCCCCATTGGCTAAAATAGGGCTTACCTCTGAGTAGACATGCATAGGATTGGGTTCTTAGTTGCAGTTCCTCTGTTGTTAAAAGCAGAGCTCAAAACAGGCATGTCTCATGTAAGTGGTACAAAATGAAAACCTGGTCTAGCACCAGAATATTCACAGTGTGGGATAATATTGGGACATTCATCTCAATGGAGCTTTATCAACTTGCACCATTTAAGAATTAGCACTTTGTTTTTTGTGGGGAGGGCAGTGGGGGGTAAGCAGGACAACGCATACAGTATATTCATCCTGGAGTGCTTACCTTTCCTTTGCAAAATGCTTTGACTTCGTCCTCTGTGCACTCTTCTCCAGCTTTCACCTTGATGGAAGCACAGATTTCCTCTCCCATTCTGTCATCTTTCACTCCTACCACCTGAATGGGAGAGAAGGAACAAACTGGGCTGTGGAGGTGCTACTGCTTGGGCTTCTTTTCTCAGCATTCATCAGGCTCTTGCCTTTCCCTGCAAGGCACTGGGGTTACTTGGTACCTATTGCAGGACTAGCATCTTGAAGCATGCAAGTTACACAAGCTGTAGAATGTAGTGGCTCCCCCAGCCCTGCCTCACATCCCTCTCACCTGGACCTCCTGGACCTTAGGGTGGGTGTGTAGAAGCTGTTCAAGCTCTGCTGGGTATATGTTCTCTCCTCCACGGATTATCATGTCTCTGCAACGACCTACAATCTTGCAGTAGCCATACTCATCAAGAACAGCAATATCCCTGGAATGATATTACAGTTATCCTACTTGGATAATATCATGCCACTAGACTCTTCCCCACTAAAATGCTCAGAGTTTTCAGTCTGCAGTAATCCCCTCTAAGTAGGAAACTGTGAGCAGGACTCTGAATTCTAAATCACAAAAGACTAGGCTCAGCAGTGTGGCAAAACAGCACATGGTGATGTGACACATACCAGGGGAACCAAGGAAATGTGTGTGCGCTGCTTCCCTGTAGTGCTATCCTGTGTGGCGGGAGTACGTGAGCAAACACTACAACCACATGAGAAGAGCTGATTGCTTAGCTCTTTTTCAATGGATCACCATCCTGGAGGGCAGTGATTGGATGGGCAAACTCTAAGCAATCAGCTCCATCCATGCCAGATGCAGAGCAGTGGCAGCGAAATACCAATGTCTGGTTGTCTTGTGTGCTCCCTGAGGCATCTGGGCCACTGTTACAGGAAACTGGACTAGATGGGCCCTTGGCTTGATCCAGAAAGACTTTTCTTATGTTCATGAGTCTCTGGTATTCATATACTAAAGTCACATGGGACAGCACCACAGGAAGTTGACCCCACTGCAGCTCAATATCTGTGTGCTACGGAGGTCATTGAACTTGGGTTGGACATGCTACTGGCCAGCCATTTCCTATCTAGTGAAGCTGCTCAAGCCTGATTTTTCCAGCCTTTTAAAAATGTTACATGGTTTATTATTTTTTCCTCATTTTTACCAATAGAGAACAGTTCCTGCCTTGCCCAAGGACAACCAAATGAATTTACAGTTCTGATGGAATGTCAGCCTAACTTTCCACCCAACATTCCACCCACCCAACGTTCCATGTTGGCTTTCTAAAGACTCACCCCTTGAACCTTATCTCCTTCCCCAACTTACCCAGTCTTATACCATTTTTCATCGTTGAGCACTTCACTGGTTTTGTTGGGGTCTGCCCAGTATCCTTGCATAACACAGTAGCCTCGAATCTGAAGTTCTCCAGGGGTGTTGAGTGGAAGGATGTCCCCTGTGTCGGGATCCTCAATCTTTGCCTGTATTACAGAAGAAACAGAAGCTTTAAATACAGGCTGAGTGGAAACAAGAGAGCCATCAGTGGGGAGGCAAAATATGGTCGTGGTTGAAAATCATATCACTGCAACAAGAAGAAATGGCAAGGGTATCAGTCACCTCTGTGTGAGGAATGATGCATCCCACAGTCTCTGTCTTCTGGGTAAGGTTGTCTTCGGGAAACCCCATGAAAGTGACTGGGCTGTTCTCTGTAGTTCCATAAGCAACCTGCAAACAAATAGCAAGAGAAACCAAAGCTATGAGAGAAACCAAGCCAACAATTTTTTTTTTAACCCAAGCGAAACTAACGTAGAGAAAAGTGCGGGACTTTCCGATGTGTAGGATTTTTTCAGTGACAATGCCAAGTAAATCTACCATTTGCAGAGAGAACCACATCAGGACAGCCTCAACAGAATTACCAAATTACCTTTCAGGACTGTGCAGCATTATACTCTTTCCCCCCAAGTAAAATAAGTAACGGACACAAACCTGAATGCATTAATTTAATTTGCAGATATCATCCTGCTTTCAATATTTCAACTGCTATAGAATTTGTTTCCTTGTAAGGCCTGAGTTTGTGAAGAGAAAGAAGACAGGCAGTGCCAGGGAACAAAGAACTCCAGAGGTAGGAAGGAGCTACCCAGGGCAAAATGCAGCATCTCAAGGCCCTGGTGTTGGTGGTGATGGATTTGGGAGTGCCTAGAGACCTATGCACATCCCTCACTATCTCACAGGAGTTCAGGGGGGACCTGTCAGGGATGGGCAGAAAGGAATGGTGCACCATGGTGGCAGAGGGCCTGAGCACATGTTGCCTGAGCACATCCATGAGGTGGGAACCAGAAATATCAGGAGAACAGCCTTTTCTCATTTTCTTCTACCAAACATTAAAGTAGCATATGAAAACCATAAGAATGCATGCCCAGCAGTGGTTCTGAAAACCACAGGTGGTTGATTTTGGCCCTGCCACTTTTCATTACGCACAGAAAACGAAGGCCCATTTCTGTGGAACATATGCCAATGTTCCTCATCTTCATTTTGCCTTTCGTAGGGAGCCAACAAGCAACTACTCTTTAAGCTACAGCTTGGTCATTTTGCTATGCATCCATGGAGCTGTGGACTCGAATAAGGGCCCCAAGGGGACTCTGGCACTATGTGCAATCTAGAACAGAGCAGAATGAATTTCTCACAGAAGAAAGACAACCAGTCCACAAATCTATATATACAGAACAACAATCTCTTTTTCACACTAAGAAAAATTGGAGAGATAAGAACAAGCCCGTTTGTGGGAATCCTTCATTTTGCAAAGGCTTGCAAGAAGACATTCCATATCATCTGGCAGAAATGTTGAGGGCCATTTCACAGCCATGCTAGAGGTCCATTTTCCTGGTCAGGCTCCTTCAAAGGTTTCCCTTGACTGAATGTCGTATTTTCTTGACATAACAATATTTATTAAAAGTTGCACAGTCCTGCCCTACAGATAAACGGCTCTGATGGCTAGAGTCATGCTTTCATTTCATCGTTTAGGTTTGGAGAAATCTATGGGTCTTCTTTAGTTTGAAGAAGGCCACAGGGAAGATAATCATACGGTGGGCTGAAAATAAGTTTAAACCGCAGCTGTTTAGCAAATGGACCACCTCGTTCAGTGGACTTACTAAAAATCATGTTAAGTATTGCTGCATTGGCATTTATTTTGGGTGACAAGTGATTCTTTCTTGGGGAACTCAAGCCCTGGGCTAAACTGGGAATAAGCAGCATCTTAGGAAAACTGTTTTGAAACTAAACACCGTTACAGAACCTCTTTTGCTAAACACTAGCCAGTGTCTGCTTGTGCACAAAGTCTTTAAAATAGAATGAAACAAACAAGTCTGGAATCTTAGAAAGTGGCAGTGTGGAGGCACCTGGATTCAGCAGGCAGAGCTGGTCACAAGAATGCTGGGATTCTATTCCTGGCTCTATCACTGTGTTTTTCTATTGGTAGAAAAATCCTCCAGGTATATCTTGAGGTAGTGCATTAGTATTTCTCTCTGTAAAGGGACACCCTACCAGTTTATTTGTAGCACAGGCCCATTGCAAAAAGCAGAAGCACTTCAAAGCTATTCCTGGCTGCAATGGGGAAGCCAAGCTATGACTGGAATGTTAAGATACTGTGGGTTACAGCTGGATGAACTAACGATACTGCCAAGATATCATATATACCAGTGGCAAATAGATTACCATTATCCAATAAGAGGTACACATTTTTGTCCCGAGTCTCCCCTTTGTTCTCCCAAGTCTCCCCTAGCATGACAGTGTGTAAACTGTGAAGCCAGCACCAGCACCAGGTTGTTGCGGTCCTGAGGTCAGGCCCCGTGCTGGGATCCCTGCCCTACTTCTGATGGCACGCTGGGCGCTACCATTACCACCAGTACTGAGTGCTGGAGGAGTCAGCTTGGGAAGGGGGCTCCTCTGAAGGATGCAGATCCTCCACCAGTGCTCTGTCCCTGATGTGAACTATGCAAGGACTCAGATGCAAAGATCCAATCTGTGAGTGAAATTTCAAGGGGGTGAGCAAGAAAGGAAGCAGGAGGTGTAGCAGAGGTTCTCTGGGACGGGAAGCAGCAGCCCATGCAGGGCTGTCCGGCACTATTAAGCTGCTGCCCACCTCTGGATTTTGAACAAGGAACTGGGATGGGCCCAATCTGCCTGGTGCAGGTGCCTTGAGCAGCAGGTACAAGCTTGGAACAATGATGTTATTACCAGGTGCGTCTGAACGGGCCAGCCTAACTATGCCTGCACCATATTGAACAGAGCACCTCCTTACGTCGCCACCCAGCAGTGACAAGAGACGGCTTCCATTCCCCGCCCCCAGCCAGTAAAAGTCTAGCAGCACCATATGAACCCCTGGACAAGCCATGTCTGGGTGTCATTCATCAATGCTGAAAGGGAGGTAAAATTAAGGCCTTTGTTGCAGATAAAAGTCTCTGTGAAGCTTGACAATTATTGAAACATTACACAAATCTGTTTGCCCAGAGCCTAGAGCACGGCAGAACTAATACATGTACCTTCAGCTGATGACAGTCCTATTAGACGGGCTTCAAATCAATGTGTTAATTATCATGTGTAGTATCATCTGCAGCCTGGCACAATTTCATAAGAACATAAGAACGTAAGAAGAGCCCTGCTGGATCAGGCCAAAGGCCCATCTAGTCCAGCTTCCTGTATCTCACAGCGGCCCACCAGGTGCCCCAGGGAGGCATGAGACAACAAGATGCTTGCATCCTGTTGCCACGCCCTTGCACCCGGTACCAGTAGCCCACCACCTTTGTAAGGAGGTTGCACAATCCATCATTGCCTATAGCCCATGATGGACCTTTCCTCCAGAAAGCCGTCCAATCCCCTCTTAAAGGCACCAAGACCAGATGCCATCACCACCTCCTATGGCAAAGAGTTCCACAGATTAACTACCCGCTGGGTAAAAAAATACTTCCTTTTATCTGTTTTAACTCTCCCAATCCTCAGTTTTAGCAGATGGCCCCTGGTTCTAGTGTTTTGAGAGAGGGAAAAGACCATCCCTCTATCGACTTTATCCCTTCCATGCATAATTTTGTATGTCTCAATCATGTCCCCCCTCAGGTGCCTTTTTTCCAGACTGAAGAGCCCCAAATGCTGTGGTCTTTCTTCATAAGAGAGGTGCCCCAGCCCCGTAATCATTTTCATCGCTCTCTTCTGCACCTTTTCCAGCTCTACTATGTCCTTTTTGAGATGCGGCGACCAGAACTGGACACAATATTCCAGATGTGGCCTTACCATCGATTTGCACAATGGCATGATAATATTGGCTGTTTTATTCTCAACCCCTTTTTTAATGACCCCAGGCATGGAATTGGCCTTCTGAATTGCTGCCACACACTGGGTCGATACCTTCATTGAATTGTCCACCAGCACCCCAAGATCTCTCTCTTGAGCTGTCACAGATAGCTCAGAACCCATTAGCCTATAGGTGAAGTTTTGGTTTTTTGCCCCAATGTGCATCACTTTACATTTGTCTATGTTGAAACGCATCTGCCATTTGGCTGCCCATTCCCCCAACTTGGAGAGATCCTTCTGGAGCTCTTCACAATCCTTCCTGGTTTTCATCACCCGGAAAAGTTTTGTGTCATCCGCAAACTTGGCCACCTCGCTGCTTATCCCTGTCTCCAGGTCATTTATGAATAAGTTGAAAAGCACGGGCCCCAAGACAGATCCCTGGGACACTCCACTTTTCACCTCTCTCCATTGTGAAAATTGCCCATTGACTCCCACTCTCTGTTTCCTGGCCCTCAACCAATTCTGGATCCATAAGAGGACCTGCCCTCTTATTCCCTGACTGTCAAGTTTCTTCAGCAGCCTTTGGTGGGGGACTGTGTCAAATGCCTTCTGAAAATCCAGGTATATGATATCCACAGGTTCACCCACATCCACGTGCCTGTTGACCTTTTCAAAGAATTCCAAAAGGTTCGTGAGGCAAGACTTACCCTTACAGAAGCCATGCTGACTTTCCTTTAGCAGTACTTGTTCCTCTATGTGTTTTAGGATTTTATCTTTGATGAGGCTTTCCACCATCTTACCTGGAACAGACGTTAGGCTGACCGGCCTGTAGTTTCCAGGGTCCCCCCGTCTCCTTTTTTTTAAAGATTGGTGTGACATTGGCTATCCTCCAATCCTCTGGCACCGTGGCTGTTTGAAGGGACAAGTTGCATATTCTAGTTAAGAGGTCAGCAACTTCATTCTTTAGTTCCTTAATAACTCTTGGGTGTATACCATCTGGGCCTGGTGACTTATTCATATGTAGTTTATCAATTTGATCTAAAACATCTTCTTTATTAACCATTATCTGATTTAATTCCTTAGTTAGGAAGGGCTGTTCGGGCTGTGGTATCTGCCCAAGTTCTTCGGCTGTGAAGATGGACGCAAAGAATTCATTTAATTTCTCTGCAATCTCCAAGTCCCCTTTTATCTCATCTCTCCCTCCCTCACCATCCAGCGGGCCAACCGCCTCTCTGGCAGGTTTCCTGCTTCTAACATATTTGAAGAAGCTTTTATTATTCCCCTTTATGTTGCTAGCCATGCGTTCCTCAAACGCTTTCTTGGCCTCCCAATTTCCTCAGGGTTGTGCTCCCCCTGCTGACTATAAAACAGAAGCCAGCCTCTTTTTTATTACTAGGCCTATATCATGCCAGCAGGAAACAAATAACATTTATATTAACAGCCACGTTTAAATTCCTTTCCAAATACCAGGGAGAAAATAGAGCAATATTGGCTTGAGAGAAAAGGGCAAAACTGGCCAGAAAACAAGGGTACTTTTGGAACTTCAAAGACAATGTGACAAACAGTGGGGAATAAAATAATAAACCAAAGGAAGTACTGTATTCAGAGAGAAGAAGCCAGCTGCTGATCCCTATCCCTTTCTGCCCTATGGGATGGATTTAATTATACCTCTAATAACATTGGGTATTTTGTCTAGACTTGAAATCACCACTGATATTTTTTCCAGACCCTCCCTTGGCAACTTCCTCGGTGCTTTTGTCCTCAGCTGCTTGGGACAAAACAGCTCATAGTTCCATGCCTCTGGGTAAGTGTGTACAAGACCCCGGTGGCTATGCCCCCTACCCTCATATGCAACTTTGAAAGTGCTCCAGCTCTACAGAAAGAGGGGCTGCCAAGGCCCAAACCTGCATGGAAGCTGCAGACAAGAACCTAGAGGAACTTTTCTCTAGTTCCAGGCAGGCAGGATGGGCTATGGCTACTAAGTGATGGGGAAAAATCCCCTGCACGTCCTCAGAGGTATTTTCATCCTTATCACTTTTACTTCATGTGTTCCACAGCTGAGCTTCTAGTATTGACAACAGGCTCCAGGCTGAGTCCCGGCGGGCCCTGAGCTTCCAGAAAGGCATCACAATCACCAGGGCGCTCACTTTTCTGCTTACCCCTGTGGCACTGGCATCCACCTTGGGGTAAACGAAAATGAAGGACCGATATTGCTCTAGTTGTTATCAGCAACTAGAGATTTTCCATCCTGGCCTATGTTCCCAGCTGCAAGCAAGACCTCTTGCTCTGTTTCTTTATATCCTGTTCTAGTCAGGGAAGTTCAGTCACTGGAGGCAGGGGAGACGGTGCCTCACCTGCCCCAGTTACCTGCCCCAGGTCTACTGGACAGAACACGAGTTCTGCTCAGGAAGCGACATTTTTCTGCCTTTTGAAGGCATTCTGAGGCCTGGGGAGGCTGCACACGGCCTCCACGGGCCTCAGAACACCCTCCAGATGTGACCAGAGCAGAGCTCCAGTCCTGTCCAGAGGGCCTGGGGCAGGTAAGTCACAGGGGCACAACTGGAACCACAGCTCTGGTTGTGTTCTGATGTCTGGCATGCAACGATCGGCAGATTTCACCATCCCGGTCAGTTACCACATGTTCCTGATTCTAGTATGCCGGTAGAATGAAGCTTTTTAGGTAAACGAGGACGAGCCCTGCAAAATCAGACCAAAAGCAGCATCCTGTTCTCCAAAATGGTCAGCTAAGTCCCTCCAGGGAAACCCACAAGAGGAGCATGGAGGCAAGACCCATCTCCCATTGTGCTCCCCACAGCAATTGGTACCCAACTGGATGCCACCCCTCAGCAATGGCAAACCACCCTATACAACAAAGTCTGCCGAGTAAACTTCGCAATGTGACGTCACCCCATGAGTCAGTAATGACTCGATGTTTGCATAGGGGGATCAACCTTACCTTTAATTCCCTTTAAACCACCTAACCCATTGGCTTTACCACATTATATGGCAGTGAATTCCATAAATTGTGCTTTTCACCCTAGCACAGTGTCTTTCTCGTGGCTGTTGCTGGTGGTGTTCTCCATTCTTTTAGATTGTGAGCCCTTTTGGGACAGGGAGCCATTTAACTTTAATGTTATTATTTGCCTGTAAACCGCTTTGTGAACTTTGTGTTGAAAAGCGGTATATAAATACTAGTGATTGATTGATAAAGCAGAGTTTCTCAATGTTTGTCCGTCAATATACCACTTCACATGGCCCACCTATTGGATGTACCACTGGAAGAAACAACACCAGAGGTAATGATGCCCTTGCCAGTTACTGCTGTATTGCAAGGCCGGATGCAATGGGATAAATACTGGTAAGAGACTCAGGGCAGATGGGAGGGCTTTATTGAGCTCAAGAAAAGCACATGCTGGAGCTCTGCCTGCCAAAAACGAGCCTCCAACTGCTGTTTGTCATGTTGCACTGCTGGTCTTGTGGCCAGCAGGGGTCTAGGGGTTTCGCAGGCACCACCAGACACCACCTCAAGTACCACTGGTGGTAGGAGTACTACTGGCTAGAAACACTGCTATAAAGCAACAACCAGTTGTGTGAAGAGGTACTGCATTTTACCTGTCCTAAACTTGCTCCCAATCAACTTCACTAATGGCGCAATCCCAACTGCACCCTGGGCCGTCACATGGGGTTTGCGTCAGTGCAGGATGGGCTGGGTTAGCACAGGGAGCAGTGCTGATCCAGCAATGCGGCAGGGACCAGCAGGTAAGCTAGCCCTGTACTGGCCACGTTTGGCCATCAGGGGGCCTTTGGAGGTGGGGAGGCAGAAGGGAGGTGGAATTGTACAGGGGGAGGGCTGAGGGAGGGTGGGGCAGCCCAGGGAAGGGGGGAGATCCTAACCCGCTTCCCTAGGCTGCACAGCCCCCATCTGGGGAGCTAGGACCTGCACCTGCTATTTAGCAGGCACAGGACCAAGCAGCCTCATAGGGCTTACCTTAGAGTAAGGGGACAAATGTCCCTTTGCCCCACAGTGAGTTCCAGCTGCCTCCTACCCTGCATAGGATGCAGCACAGGTCACCCTGCCTGCCTGCTCCTGCCCAGTTTGGATTGGGTTGGGCTGCCCATGACAAATATGAGAAAAGGAGAAAAATTCTGTCAGTCCACTGCACCATACTCTGCAGGATTCTGTAAATCTTTATCTTTGTTTCTTAGTGCTTCTGCCTTTCCTCATCAGGAAGGTATTCCAGCTCCTGGATCATCTTGGTTGCCCTTTCCTGAACCTTGTACAGTTCTATAATAATGGCTCTGTAACCAAACTCCTCATTTCTGGCCCTTCAACTGAAAAAAGCAAAATGGTCACTGGCTGGATGGGCAACTATCTAAGTATCCCATCCATGTCTCAGAGGAAGAAAGGAGTAATAATGCAAAAGTAATGAATAAGTAAAGGTAAATGTAAAGGTTTCCCCACGGCCAAATGGTCTAGTCGTGACCGACTGTAGGGGGCGGTGCTCATCTCCGTTTCAAAGCCTGTAGAGCAGGCATTTTGTCCGAGGACAAGCTTCCGTGGTCATGTGGCCGGCATGACTATACGCCGTAGCGCACGGAACGCCGTTCCCTTCCCACCGAAGTGGTCCCTATTTATCTACTTGCATTTTAGGTGCTTTCGAACTGCTAGGTTGGCAGGAGCTGGGACAAGCAACGGGAGCTCACTCCGTCGCGCAGTCTTGAACTCCCAACCTTCCGGTTGGAAAGCCCAGCAGAAGCGGTTTAACCTGCTGCGCCACCATGTCCCTAATGAATAAGTAGGATATTATAAAATCTGGTGTAGTTCTGATGCATGTATTTTGTTAAAGTTCCTTATTAAGTGGTTTTATTTATCCTTCCCACATTTACAACCCTAAGATGACACAAAAAGGGGTGTAAGAACAAAACTTTTTAATATCCAATGCTACACTGTGAATCCTGCACTAGAAGAATGAGCTCACAAAGAACCACCTTCGTGAAGAAATTATTGTATGGAGCATTTAAAGCTATGAGATGCTCATACAGACCAATCTCAAGATCAGTCTAGGAAAGTCAGTGGCAGATCTGAAGGGGGCAAAGGGTGCGAATGCCCCGGGTGCTAGGCTGGGTGAAGGCGGTGATGATGCCTGCCCCCAGCCGCCCCGCCACTGAGTCGGAGCATGAAGTCGTTCCGGGAAGCGGCTTCTGAGAAGGGGATGGTGGTCCTTCAGAGCACACCTGGTCACTCCAAGAAGCAGCCGCATAAATTGCTTGTTGGAGCAACCAGGCGCACTCCAAAAGGGCTGCCACAGGTAATTCTGTGAAGTGGCCCTGAAGCCGCTTGTGTCAGAGCAGCCAGGCATACTCCAAAGGGCCACCTGCTGCTTCTTGGAGGGGCAGCCAGCCCTTTGGAGCCATGCAAGGCTGCAGGGGGTGGGGCGGCATCTGCTGAGGGGTGCACTCCTGGAGGTGTGCCCCTGGGCACTGACACCCCCCCCCCAGGATCACACTTGAGGAAAGTATCTGTGTGATTAGAACAATTTGCATAATCAAAAAGACGGGCGAATTTGTGTGAAAAAGCAGAATTATGGGTAAAGTATTTGAACTGAAACAGAATCATAAAAAATTTTGCAGATTTATCTCTCAAGAATAGCCACAGGATCTTTTCAGCAGCAGAAGCCAATGATCTTCATGTAGACTGTTTGGAAAATAGCAATCCACTGTACCTGGCCAGACCACCAAAGATCAAGGGCTGTTTTCCTGCAGTGCTGAAAACCAACCTCCTGTTATTTTTCTGCCTCGGTGGCTTGGAGCTAAATCTTCTTTCCGGACTGATTAGCATTCTTGTGGGCTATATAAGTATTTCTCCAATTCTGCTTACGTTTCAGAAGCATCACTTGGCAGCCCTCACAGAGAGGCATGTGGCATCAACGTTTATCACTGCCTTCAAAAAACACATAACTAAGGGCCCAATCCTGGAGCACTTACCTCTGGCAGCACATGAGTATCGCCAGTGCAAAGTGTCATGAACGTGCTATAAAGCATGTTCAGGGCACTCTGGGAGGAGGGAATGCTGGTCCTGAGCCTCAAAACAGAGAGTGAGCCAGCTGGTGCTCCACCAGCACCATCCAGTGGTAAATGCTTTTGGGGGTGGGGTGCGGGGGGGGCAGAACTGGGCGGGGGAGGGGAGGGGGCGGAGGCAGTGGTATCCTCTGCCGCCGAAGTCTGAACCCCCTCTCAGATGGGCAGCCCAACATGGGCCTCTCTGGTTCTGAGCCCGTTCAAACACGGGCTCAGAGCCAACGAGACCCATTGCTGCTACAGACTGGGCAGTTCAGGACTGGGCTGCCCAGAACTAATCCATTTGCCTGCAGAAGGGAGGAAGAAAGACAATTATGTGGAGGGTGGAGAGAGTCACTTGCCAGATGGGCAGTGGAATGCCCTTGGAAGGACAGCGCAATTCACCGCAGGAAACAGTGGAACTGGGGAGTAAATTCTCTGAACTGCTGCTGTTCTGTAGTAAAGTAAACCAGGGAAAAATGGCCTTAATAAATGCCCTTAAGGGTACGCAGACCAATTTTAACCCCGCCCCCCCATTTCATTTAGCAACTTGTAAAAGCAAGAAGCTTTTTTAAAGACCCAAAGTTAGAAAACAGGAAGGGAATGGAGGCCACGATCCACGGATAATTGAAACCACAGATTCAGAAACATGGATAATGGAATGTACGGATACAGGGGCGCTCCTGTACAATTCCTTCTGTTTGGACTGAGGAGACAATGTTGGAACAAGCTGTGTAATTGGCAAGCCTTTTGTGCACAGGGAACATTTGTGCCCACTTTTCTGCTCCACAAGGGCGTTCCAGAGGTGTAACTGGGTGGCTCAGTGGGCGGAGATAGCGGTTGAGACGCAGGACAGCCATAGTGCCAAATCCTAAAGCCCGTCCCCAGCCAGGGTGGCCCCGATTCAGGCCGCTCCTGTCCACGTTCCTCTGCGCCTGCAAAACAGCAGGCGCAGATCCGAGCAGGCACATAGGGGCGTTCCGGGGCTTACGCGGGTGCAAGGGGAAAACCTCCCCTTGTCCTGTACTTTGCTGCTGCTGCTGCCTCCTAAAGGGCTTTAGGTTACAGCCCTGTTATGTCGGCCTTACTATGTCGGCCTTACTTAGGATTGTGCTGCCAAGTTAACTGAATGAAATAAAAACACTGGGGTGTGGTAATAAGTGCCATCTGCGTCCAAAACCGGCAGGGCAAAAACACCCTCAGCCTATATTTATGATGTTTTGAAAATGATGCGTATATTTGTTTAGCCCACAAGGCCCTCTGTGGAGAGGAAAGGGGAGTCAGATCCTCAAAAATTATTAGCCACTTGATTTGCACGTTTTGTACAGCCGCAAATGTTTGCAGAACTGTTAATCAATTAAGAAAGAGGTGCTAGCAGGATAACCCTGCTTCTTCAGAGATGTCCTGCTTGCACTGGCCCCAGGAGACCTCCAAGCTGAAGGACGGAACAGAAGCCCAGTCAATGGTGGTATTTGTTGCCCTGCAGGAGGAGGAGCATGGACACTGTGGTCATTGTCACTTACTGAACACACACCACCCAGGAGACACTGGCACAAACTGAGGTAAACTGTGGACTTATAAGAATCTTACTCACCCATGATAAATCTTCCCTGCCAAAGTGCCACCAAGAAGTGCCACAAACAGCGGAGAGTGCAAAGGCCCCCTTTGAAGGCATAACACCACCCCACGGTGGAGACCAGCTGGAGCCCCCAACAGCCCCGGACTTTGCAGTAGTTGGCACTGCAAAGCAGCAGGGTCATTCAAAGAACCAGAATTCACCCTTTAAAATGTTAAGGCATATCCTGAACGTGGGAGGAAAAGACAATGTCTTCAGCCTTAACAGGTATTTTCTGAACAGAAGGTTACTGATTAACCTTTGCCATGCCAAAGGGCAAGTTCAAGGTGTGATGCATGGCGCCATTCTATCGTTCTACCTGTATACTCATTAGGAAAATTTTCACCTACAGAAAGTAGATCCTACTGCCTTAAATTCAGAGTGCAATCCTCAGCTGCACTGGAATGGCGAGGCCAGTGCGCTAGGGGGCCTCCCCAAGCAAGGGCACGTTTGCCACAGAGGAGGCTCCAGCCTCCCCATAGAGATCAGATCTGCGCCTGCTAAAAACACTCTCAGTCTATATTTATGATGTCTTGAAAATGGGGCCCTCTCCCTAGGAGTGTAGTCATTGCTCAAAGTATTATTTAGGGGAATTACTACCTTGCAATCCCATTGTCATTTAAACCATGCTACCTGGTCCATGCTTTGAACATATAAACCAATGTTGCAATCCTATATACCTGGAATCAAATTCGATTGAACTCAGCTGAACTTACTTCTGAGTAGTTGTGCACAAGATTGGGCTGCAAATCTCTCAGTCCATTTGAGGGCCATTCCGAGACAAATTTGAGCCTACTAAATAGAGGAGAGTCCCTGGAAACCTGGTGGCTGCCTCGTCTGAAGATAAAACACACACGGAGTAGGGCTGAGGAGCATTGCCCTTGCTCTGGCTCATGCCAAAGGGAAAGGAACCCTGCTTCCTCACTGGACTAAGCTTTGTGGCCTGCACAGGAGTACTTGCACATGTGGAAAATGTACAAGGCCACCAAAAAGATGAGTTCATAAAAGTTACAGAAAATAGTTGTAAAAGAACAAAGTTGTAGTTCATGAGGACTAGTAGTTCTTTCGGGGAAGATACAAAGGAAGAACCCAGGACAGCTGTCATCAGAGAGCAGAAGTTCAGAGTAGGTGTGAGGAACACACAGGAAGTCAGAAATGCACTGGAGCAGATGCATACTGGTGTGTGTGTGTGTGTGTGTGTGTGTGTGTGTGTGTGTGTGTGTGTGTG
>JAJKFI010000048.1:2782012-2806759 GCA_029204185.1 Lerista edwardsae
GAGAGAGAGAGAGAGAGAGAGAGAGAGAGAGAGAGAGAGAGAGAGAGAAGATGGCCAGAGCCTGAGAGTCGGCAGTAGGGGACCACATAGGACACTAGACCTCAGAAATTATGGGGGAAAGGAACATAGTCCACACTGAGGGCGTCATCCTAACCCTTCCCTTGGGCCAGCGCCAGCCACTTGCGCCAGCCGAGTGCTAATTGAGAACCTGCCATAAAGCACATTTGTGCCAACGCAAGGCGCACAGCACTGACGCAGGCACCTACGTCGATGCTGCAGCGTCAAAGTGGGCACCCGGTAAGCCACTCCTGCACCGGCCAATTTTGGCTGGAGTGAGGGGAGGGCGTTCTGGTAGGCAGGGCGGGCTGGGGAGGGGGTGGGGTATGGATGCAGCCATTAGGCCACATCCAAACCCCCATCCCTGGACCGCGCTGCCCCAATTCAGGCCACCACCGTGTGCATGGGCTTGTGCCTGCTAAACAGGAGGTGCAGATCCAAGCATCCCCATCGCGACGGTTGGCGTCTACCCCAGGGTGAAGGGAAGGATGTCCTCTTGCCCCATGGAGGCTCCGGCCTGCTTCCAACCTGCATTAGATACAGTGCAGGCCAGCTGGCCTGCCTGTTTCAGTACCGATTAGGATTGTGCTCTGAGAAACAGAAGCTCAAAACAGGCAAAAATACCAGTAGCGCTGCCATGCCTAGACTCCATGCTCTGGCTACCACAAGGACATCCCAACGAGGAGTTCTCCATTTCCCAGTTTCTGAGACAGTTGCATGGGAAGATCGAAAACATCTACGACACAACTCGTTTGCAAGCATTGAGAGGTGCCCAGAATCATGTTAATCCAAAATTAATACCTCAAATGCAAAAATACCCTTTGACGCCAGCCTTCAAAGGATCCTTTGAAATGGGCCTCTGCAAAACAGAGGCTTGGCTGCTGTCAGCCAGTTTGCATAACGCCCCCGGACGCATGCTCAGCAACGCCTCCTCTCAACAATGGAAAAAGCCAGGCAGCCCTACTGCGAATAATCCCTCCTCTGTGTCCTCAGTCAGTCCTTGGATTTCCTCTCTTTCTTGAGACTGTCTCGCCTCCGTAAACATCCCGGCCAGTCAGGCTTTGTAGCCAGCGTCAGCGGTGGAAGCCTCAACAAGCTCCCAGTTATATGTCCAGCTCCCAGTTCTTTGCTGCAGCCAGCACCTGGCCAGAAACCAGCTCAAAATGTTCCATTTCCAACCCTCACCCCCGATGCCTCCCTACTCTCAGTCTCTCTCTCCCTCTCTCATCCACCACACACGCGCACTGTGCCAAGGGGCGAGACCCGGCCTTCTTGACTTCTTCGCTTTCTTTCATCCTTTTCTTCGCTGTGGAGCTCTGCTACTATTCAATTTGTTTAAGGGAACTGGCTACCAATTCCTCGTCCACCTGTTTGTGTTCCTTTTGGAGGGCTTCTGTAGCTCTGCAAAGCTCTGGTCATGTAACCAGGTGTGCGGATCAAGCGCAAAGGCAGGTTCCCTGTCTTTCCACATGACTAGGAAAAGCAGGGGACGCCCACCTCTGTGCTTTTCTTTCAATGTCACATACCCTGTACTCCACTTCCACTTCTTTGCTAAGCTGGGGACCACAATATTTATTTATTTATTTATTTATTTATTTATTTATTGAATTTATACCCCGCCTATTGTCCGAAGGCACTCAAGGCAGCATTTACAACAATAAAAAATATAAAAACAACATTAAAAACAATTTAAACAATATTAAAATACAATAAAACAAAAAATTAAACAACAGAGTTTAAAACAAGCCATGTGGATCATAAAATATAAAAGTATAAAAGTATAACCAGCCAGCCAGCCAACCTGTCAACAGTTAAAAAGCTTTTTGAAATAAAAAGGTCTTCAGCCCCCGCCGAAAAGTTAACAAAGAGGGGGCTGTTCTCAATTCGAAGGGGAGGGTATTCCAAAGTTGGGGGGCCACCACCGAAAAGGCCCTCTTCCTGGCCGCCGCCCCTCTCACTTCTCCTGGTGGCGGCACAGTCAAAAGGGCCCCCCCAGATGATCTCAGAGTACGGGTAGGATTATATGGAAGGAGGCGGTCCCTCAAATACCCCGGACCCGAGCCGTAAAGGGCTTTAAAAGTCAAAACTAGCACCTTGAATTGGGCCCGGAACAGAACCGGCAGCCAGTGTAGTCGCCGAAGCAGTGGCTCGACAGAGTCAAACCGACATGCCCCAGCAACCACCCGAGCTGCCGCGTTCTGTACTAGTTGTAATTTCTGGACCGTCTTCAAAGGCAGCCCCACATAGAGCGCATTGCAATAATCTAATCTAGATGTCACTAGGGCGTGGGTCACTGTGGCCAGGTCCGCACAGCTCAGGTACGGCCGCAGCTGGTGAATCAGCCGAAGCTGAGCAAAGGCTCCCCTGGCCACCGCCGCCACCTGGGACTCCAGGTGTAGCTGTGGATCCAGGAGAACCCCCAAGCTGCAAACCTGCTCCTTCAGAGGAAGTGCAACCCCATTCAGAGCAGGGCGATAGTCCAGTACCCGAGCTGTGGATTTCCGGACCAAGAGCACCTCTGTCTTATCTGGATTTAATTTCAGCTTGTTCGCCCACATCCAGCCCCCAACTGCCTCCAGACAGCGATCCAGAACCTCAACCGCCTCCTCAGAATCAGGGGGAAAGGAGAGATAAAGTTGGGTGTCATCAGCATATTGATGGCACCCCACTCCAACCCCCGGATGACCTCTCCCAGCGGTTTCATGTAGATGTTAAACAGCATGGGGGATAAGATGGAACCTTGCGGCACCCCAAACCTAAGAGGCCGGGGTGCTGAACAAGCGTCCCCCAGCACCACCTTCTGGGATCTGTCAGCCAGGAAGGAGCGGAACCACTTCAAAACAGTGCCTCCAAGCCCCAACCCAGCCAGCCGACCCAGAAGGACACCATGGTCGATGGTGTCGAAAGCCGCCGAGAGGTCCAGCAGGACTAACAGGGTCGCACTTCCCCTGTCCATCCCCCGGCGAAGGTCATCCACCAAGGCGACCAAGGCAGTCTCCGTCCCGAACCCCGGCCTGAAGCCAGATTGGAATGGGTCCAGATAATCCGTTTCCTCCAGTACCCTCTGAAGCTGGGACGCCACCACCCGCTCAATCACCTTGCCCAGAAATGGGATATTGGAGACTGGCCGAAAGTTGTTTAAATTTGTGGGATCCAGGGAGGGCTTCTTCAGGAGGGGGTGAACCATCGCCTGCTTCAAAGCAGGCGGGAGCACCCCCTCCCTCAGAGATGAATTCACCACCCTCCCCGTCCACTCGGCCAGCCCTCCCCGGGCAGCTCTAATTAGCCATGCTGGGCAAGGGTCGAACGGGCAAGCAGCAGGTCTCACACTCCAGAGAATCCTGTCCACATCCTCAGGCTCTACAAGCTGAAAAGAATCCCAAATGGTCGGATAGACAGGTTCCCCAGGGACATCACTAGATATGCCCACAGCAGCGTCCAAGTCATGCCGAATCTGATCGACCTTGTCTGCAAAATGTTTTGCGAACTCGTCACAGCGAGCCTCCGTGTGCTCCTCCCCACCAGCAGGGGGGGCGAGATGTAACAGACTACGGACCACACGGAAGAGCTCAGCCGGACGGTTCTCTGCAGATGTGATGGTGGCAGAGAAGTAAGCCCTCTTGGCCGCCACCACTGCCCTAGAATAAGCTTTTAACTGGGCCCTAGCCCGTGTCCGGTCAGATTCGGCACGAGTTTTTCGCCACCGACGCTCTAGTCGTCTGCCCTGCCGCTTCATCATTCGCAGCTCCTCAGAGAACCAAGGAGCCGCTCTGATTCTGCGACCAGACAGGAGACGCTCAGGAGCTATCTCATCCAGGGCCCTGGGCATCTCTGTATTCCAGAGATCGACCAGGGCACCAGGTGAATCTCCAACTCTGGCAACAGGAAAATCCCCCAGAGCCCTCAGGAATCCATTTGGATCCATCAGCCTCCGAGGGCGGATCATGAAGTGCGATCCCCCGCTATTGCAGAGGTGAGAAATTGCAACAAGCCTAAATCCCACCAGACAGTGATCTGTCCATGACAAAGGAGTGATCTTAATCTCCTCCACGTCCAGATCACCATCAACCTGCCCCGCAATAAACACCAGGTCCAGTGTGTGTCCCGCATCATGCGTCGGGGCAGATATTCTTTGAGACAGACCCATGGTTGCCATGGAGGCCATGAAATCCTGAGCTGCAGCTGTTCCCGGGGCCTCGGCATGGACATTAAAGTCCCCCAACACCAATAGGCGGGGGGACTCCAACACCACGCTCGAGACCAACTCCGTCAGCTCAGGCAGGGAGACTGCTGGGCAGCAAGGCGGGCGGTACACCAACAGAATCCCTGTTCTGTCTCGCCCCTCCAACACAACGCGAAGGCACTCAAACCCAGTGGATTGCTGAACAGGGTATCTGGTGAGACGGATGGAATCCCGATAGACCATTGCAACCCCGCCTCCCCGCCCCTGTAGTCGTGGCTGCTGAAGTACCTGGAAACCTGGCGGACAAATCTGGGAAAGATTAATCCCTCCCATCTCATCCAGCCAGGTCTCCGTGATACATACCAGGTCGGCTTTCTCCTCCAAGATTAAATCGTGGATTAGAGAGATCTTATTATTCACCGACCTGGCATTCAAAAGCAGCAGCTTCAGACTCAGGGGACTGTTGCCAGGATTTCCAAGGGTCAGAGGGATGAGGGGAGGGCCAGAAAGAGGGACAGTCTGTCTACGACTGACCCTCCTTCTCCTGTAATGTCCGGCCCAACCCCCACCGCCATACCTTCCGTAACCCGTAACTCTGCTGATGGTGGTCCCCCTCCCCTCCCCTCCCCTGAGCCCCCTCGAGGCGTCAAGCACATAATTCCGGCGGGAGCGACCTGCAAGCCAACCACCACAGCACAATTACAAAAACTAAAACACAGACACACACACACACACACGCTCCCCACCAACAACCCGTGCAGCAGCCCTCACCCCCCTCACACTGAGGCTTGGGCTGCTGCAGCCTCTGCCTCTCTCTCACCGAGGCAAAGGCCTCACTCCGTCCCTCCCTGCCCCCCTCTCACAGAGGCAGGGATACCATTCACTCTCCTGGCCGGACTCTCACTCCAGCCAGGAAGTCACAATCACACTATCTCTCACTCAGTTAAAAGGCTGGTGTTGGCTTGTTGACAGGCGGCTAAACTCTAAAAGTAAAGGCGTGGCTGGAGCTTGATGATCCACAGGAAGATGGACAAAAAGGTAAACAGGCAGCAGCACCAACAGATGTTCCGGGCTCCAGGCTCCGTCCACCGGCGAAGAGCCACGGGCAAAGAGCCCTTTGGCTCTTGCCCAGTGGTGTCATCCAAATGATTTAGAAACCGGTGCTCACTTTTGATTGGCACTTGTCCAAATGCCAAACAAATAATGATTTAGGCCAGCTCAACTTCTAGAAACCGGTACTCGCGTAGTGGTGCGTAGTGGGTGCATGACATCACTGCTCTTGCCCTTCGGCTCGCGCCAAAGGCTCGCGCCTTCGGCCAGCCAAAGGGCTTAAGCTGGTGCCTGACCTGCAAAGAAGAGCCGAATGGTGCCTGAGACACTGGAATACACCAAGACACTGGAAAGGAAATGTATCTCTGCACTCCTCCCCCTTCACTGTCTTAGGGCCCAATCCTAACTAACTCTCCTAGCACTGTTGCAGCCGTGCCAACAGGGCAACAGTGCATCCTGCGCTGAGGAGGCAGTTATGGAGGCCTCTTCAAGGTAAGGAAACTTTTGTTCCCTCCACTCCCACAATGTATCTCCTCAGATCTATGCCAGCTATTCAGATGGTGTAAGTCCAAGGACAGTAAGGGAGAGGCAGGGGCAGAGAAATGGAGATGCGATCCCAGTGCAAATTGTTCACCTCCTCCCTCTGCGGTTCCACTTTGCAACCTCCCCACCTGTTCATCCCACTACTCATTCCAAACAGGTACACCCATAGTATTAGTCAATGGACACATATACAGAGAAAGTTCTTTGAAAAGGTGAATGCTGAGTGTAACATATGAGAAGGGAAAGGAAGGTGAGAGATCATAGGACGTCTGGTGCCTGTTTGGACTGAAAAGCAGGTGTTGACTATGGAAGAATTGGGATACAAAACTGAACGGATCAGAGATCACAGTTCATCAGTCTAGAATTCCTAGACAGCTATCCTGAACTCAAATATCTACCAGAGGATCTCAATGATCCTAGTTCAAGTAGCAATATTTGGAATTTATACCATACCATTTTAGACTGCTCAAAGCACTTTACAAGCATTGTTACAATAATTCTTGCACACCAACCCTGTAAGATAGGTCAGGGTTGAGGCTGAGAGTTAGTGCCTTGTCTAAAGTGATTTCTGCCATTCATGACCAAGGCTCATATTAAAATGGAACAACTCAATTTACCACTCTCACTCCTAACCATTAGATCACAATAATTCTTGCTACATAGCATTCGTGACAATATTTAGTTTTTCCCCCTAGTCACTAGTGGCTTGCTCAGTTTTATGTAACTGAAGTTATGTAACTTATTTGAAATGCAGTGCAAGGCAACATCATTTTTAAAATATACACAGAACGCAATCCTAACCTGGAGTTAGGCTGGCACAGTTAGGCCCGCAAAGTTTGGCTGCACAAGGGACACTATAAAGTATGTTTGGACCACTCTTGGAGACAGAGAGGCCAGCACACAGATGTGCACCATCCTCTCTGACTCAGAGAGTGGTCCAAATGCACTTTACAGTGGTTCTTGTTCCAGTCAAACTTTGCTGGCCTAACCATGCCGGCTTAACTCCAGGTTAGGATTGTGCCCTCAATCTTTGGGATTACATTCTGCTTAATTTAGTTACTATGCTCCTGTCATTCTCATACCTGTAATATGAGAATGACAAGAACATTGATTCACATCAGGCCCTCAAAACATACTTTGGCATGTTTTGGTTAACACCCTCCCTCATGTCTATAGTGCTTCCCTTGGCCCAACATTGTCAAGTTCAGGTGGCTAATGGCTCGTAGTAGATGATATCTCCCCCACAAGACATTTTAGGGCAGGAAAACTGGACGGATGGTTGAGCTGCTGGCACAGCCTGAATCAAAGCAGGAGAATCTGTGGTCTTGTTTTTGGATGGGAGATGGAATATCAGGCTATGAGAAGCTGCTCTCCCAGTTCTGGCAGGACAGAGGCACTGATGAGCTGATTAGTCACCACAAGTGAGAGTTGCAGGGGTGAGTGTGAGAAGGCCAGCTGGCCAAAGAACAGAGTATGACCTTGAGGACTTGCCCAGGCTTGACTTACTATTGTCTGCCGAAGCGTGATGACATGCAGCCAGAGGAGAGAACCACACTGTGAAGGCCACATCTCAGACTGAGGATTCAGTGAATCACAGAATACCGTATATTTGTAATAAAAAAAAACCCATTGAAAAAATGGTGATTTAGACTAGCCTGCCCATGTAAACCATCTTGGGCATTTGCTTCATCATGGGAAAGGTGGGGAATACATTCTTCAAATAAATACAATAGATAGATAGATAGATAGATAGATAGATAGATAGATAGATAGATAGAGAGAGAGAGAGAGAGAGAGAGAGAGAGAGAGAGAGAGCGCATAGAAATACTTCGGTGCCAGCTAAATTTGGCTGGTGCAGGAGCAGCGCGCCAGCAGCTTGTGTTGGTGCTACAGTGTCAATGCAAGTGGCTTTCATCGACCCTGCAGCAGCAGTGCTGGCACACATGTGCTTTATGGCAAGTGCACAGCAGTGCTGGGCGGACACGAACAGTTTGCATCGGCCCAAGGCAGCACTTGGATTGCACTGTAAAGCCATTTCAGGGCTCAGCCTCATGTGAACAACAGTGAAAAGCACTTAAAATATTCTGAGCCAACACTAAACATAACCCGTACATCAATACTTATAAAAATAATAGGAAGCTATTACCACATGTGGTGGACTTGTCAGAAAGCTAAGAAATTTTGGCAGAGAATACAAGGAATGCTGCAAGAAATATTAAATTTCAATATTCAATATTCAATAAACCAGAAATATTTTTATTAAATATTTTAACAGAAATTCAAGATATAAATATGAAACATATTGTTATTCATGTAACAACGGCGGCTAGATTACTATTTGCACAGAAATGGAAAGACGACGAAACCCCGAACATGGAACAAATAATAGGAAAAATTTATGAAGTGGCAGAGATGGACATTTTAACAGAAAGATTAAGAGAGGGCAAGATTATTAAGATTAAACAATACTGGAAAATGTTTTATGATTGGATAGATATGCAATGTTGAATGGTAAAGTAATAAAAGATTAGTACTGATTACATAGTTCAACGTTGAATATTAAGATATTTTATAATTTATAAGTAAAGAAGATTTTGGATATATTGAGTATGAAATAGATATCCTTAGAAATGATATTTTTAATTGGATTGATGATATTTTTAAGACATTATGATGCATTGCAAGGTACTTACCTAATGTGTTTACCTTTGTTTAACCCATTCCTTTGTTTTCTGTAACCCTATCCCATCTCTTTTCTTAAAAATTAATAAAAATAATTATGAAAAAAAAAACTTATAAAAATAATAGAACAGTTCCGGATCTAAGTGCCAGTTAATCATGTACAGTCTACAACACCTGTGTAATTTGTATTTTTTAATAGCTAATTGATATTTAGCTCCAAGACTAAACCTTTTTGCTACAAGTATTAGTTGAAAACAATACACAAGTGGTATATACTACTGAACTCTACCTAAGCCACACTGGAGAAAAGTTTATTTTTCTCCATCCATAAAAGCTGCATCCATAAAACCCTGGCCAGACTACACAGCTGTCCGGTGCTTCGGACGGAGAAGGAATTCAGACGGCCTCTGTGCTAGTTACATTTCTAGGCCTCTTCTATCAGCCACGGCTGAGACTGAAACAAAAAGACCAAACCTAAGGAGGCAGGAACACTTTTTTTTCCTCCTGTACACATGGATTAGGGCACACAGAGATGTTCTCTCTGACCATTTGCCAGAGTGAAAAACACTCCCTACACATCCAAGCAACAAGGGGTGGGGAGGAGGATCCACCTCTGCTTGGTGCCAAGGGGTTAAACTCACACCAAGTTCCCAAAGCCAGTTACTTCCAAGTCAGACTCTGGCTGCTGCCTGCGGTTAGTGGGAAGGGAGTCTGTTTTTAAATAACATTATAAATAGGGCTGTGTTCAGCATGCAGCAGGCTCAGTCTCCCTCTCACTCCACCTTCGCCCTTCTCCTGCTGCTGCTGCTGCTGCTGCTGCTGCTCCTCCTCTTCCCTGCACACCCATCTCAGCTCCACGGACATGGGCCAGTCAGGCTTCTGGATCACGCTCTTTAGTGTCCTGCTATGTATCCTGCCTGTTCTCCAGGCATGTCCCCAGAACTGTCACTGCCACGGCGGAGACCTCCAGCACGTCATCTGTGACAATGTTGGACTGAGAAGGATCCCTAAGGTGGCCGAACAGACACGGCTCCTGAATCTACAGAGGAATAACTTCCCTGTCCTGCCAACCAATGGCTTTAGGGAGATGAAAAATCTTGTCTCTCTCCACCTCCAGCATTCCCACATCAAGGAGATCTCCAGCGGAGCCTTCCGGGGCCTGAAGCAGCTGGTCTACCTTTACTTGTCCAACAATGACATCAGCATCATAAAGATGGGAGCCTTTGATGACCTGATAGAGCTCACCTACCTCTACATAGACCATAACAAGATCCCAGACCTCCCCAAGGGGCTCCTCTCCCCAATGATTAACCTTTTCATCCTGCAGTTAAGTAGCAACAAGCTCCGAGAGCTAAGAGCAGGAGCCTTTCATGGGACTAAGGACCTTCGCTGGCTCTATCTCTCAGACAACTCCATCTCTTCTATCCACCCCACAGCTCTGGATGATGTGGAGAACCTGGCCATCTTCCACTTGGATAAAAACCAGCTAACCAGCTACCCAGTGGCTGCAATGAGCAAGCTAAGGGTGGTGGAGGACCTAAAGCTCTCACACAATCCCATGAAGGTTATTCCGGACTTAGCCTTCCAGTCTTTTGGGCGCTACATGGAGACCCTCAGCCTGGACAACATGGCCCTGGAAAAAGTAAGCACTGGGTGATTTCCATTTCCCCCTGTTCATATACTCTTCTAGCACCATTCCCTCAAGACTATCTTTCCCTGTCTAATATCATTCCCTATCAAGAGCCTCACAGTGGCCTTTGGCAGAGGCCAGAGTATGCTTGCACTTGCTTTTCCATTTCCCAGGCAATGTCACGCTGAACATCAAATTTAAAAATGTTCCGTATGGGCTGCTAACTTTTGTTTTCAGGGGGACATATTGCTTCTCAATTGCAGCTATGCTAAAACTCTGGATTTTCCTTAATTTGACATGAACAACTCTCACTTCCACCCCAAGGGGCAAGGGAGGTCCTCAAGGAAGGTCTAAAGGGACAGGAAGTGGGACAGACTGTGTGACTCTAGCAATTAAATCTATGGTTGGGAGGATAGCTGAGCCATAGAACACTGAAAGTATAAGATGAGCAGAAAAGAAAAATTGTGATTTCTTTTTTTTGGGGGGGGGGGAAAAAACTGATCCTGCAGAGCTTTTCAGCTCCATGTAGCATAGCATATGTGTGTGGGGGGGAGGGGGAATGTTTCAGGGGGATAGACAAGAAAAAAGGTATCCTCTGCAACCCCCAAAAGGCACTACCAAACTTCTGTTTTAGGTTAGTGGAACACTCTTGTCAGGAGTTAAGTGAAATACCCTTTTTGCTGCAAGTCGCCGTTTCTCTAGCTATGCAAAAACCAGTCCCCTACATTTCTTCCCATTCTCCTGCTGTTCTGTCAACTCCATCAAGAAACAGAATCAAAAGTAGGGCAAAAGAGATAGGAGTAGACTTGAGACTCCATGGCTGGGATCACCAGGGGGCAAACTTAACCTTCCTTCCCTCCCTCCCTTTCTCCAGCATGATCAGGAAACAGAAGTGAGGCCTAATTAAGTTCTCAGCAGCTCCCATTAAATCTTGTGGGACAAAGTAGGCCACAAATTGGGATACAGCTGAGAAGAGCAAGACCTGCTTCTTGTGCCAGATACAGAACTAGAGAGGAGCAGGTTTAGCCCCCACCCTGTGGTGCTACTGCAGCTAAAGTTACTTTCTTTCATATAAGTCAGAAGGGGCGATTTGCTGTGGGTATGGGGTGACACTTCTCGAAGTGACTTCTGGGTGTGTTGTGGGGGAAGAGAGGACAACATTGTCTGGGGGCTGGGAAGGGGAACCATTGATTGCTGCCTCCTCAAAACTTGGAAGTTGTATCCTGTGAGGGAAATGGGCCACGACAAACCAGTTTTGGAAAAGCATTTCTGGCCACACTTCTTGCTGGCAATGGCCTCAGGGATGGGTGAGAAAAGTAGGAGAGTGGGATATGAGAAAGGACGGGAACTTCCCCTCTCTCACGTGTCATGGCCTGGCAGGCGGCATTAGTTAATAAGATACACAGAGCATCATTCAGAATTATGCTGATTTGAAAGAAAATGATGCAAAGCTTGCATTGTCCACCAATGGCCAAAGACCTTAAATAACCACTGAGAAGGGACTCTTAGAAAGCCACTAAGCTAGAGTGCAAACCCAATGAAAACCAGCAGGGCTAACGCCTGCGGCAGCTCCACAAAAAAGAAGAAAAAATCACTCTTGCAAAACCCTTATTGTCCAACTTAACAAAGCTTATCATTAACCTGAAAAGTAAATACCTTTGAAATGCTACAACTTTCTAGCATTACCTCAGCACTTCTGCCATGGCCTGCTTCTCCTCTGAGCCAATGCAATTTAGGGTACAATCCTAACCTGGAGTTAGGCCGGCACAGTTAGGCCAGCAACGTTTGGCTGGCACAAGGGACACCGTAAAGTATGTTTGGACCACTCTCGGAGCACACAGCACTGACGTGCACCATTCTCTCTGACTCTGAAGCGGTCCAAATGTGCTTTATGGTGACCCTTGTGTCAGCCAAACTTTGCTGGCCTAACTTGTGCCGGCCTAACTCCAGGTTAGGATTGCACTCTGAGTCATGTGGAATCTCCTCCTGCTCTGTTTGCTTGCCTATCAAATGTTGTTTAGAAGTCCTCAGTCCAGGGACTTCATTGATCTGTGCAATACCTAGCATGCTGTTGCACTACATAAATGTTAAACAGTAGTAACCATGGTTAGGGGGTCTTCTACAAGCTAACCAATAAAAAGTGAGTGAGTGCACAAGCCTATGCATGTCAGAATTAAACTGCATTGTATTCAATGGGCTTACTCGCAAGAAAGTGTATATGTAGACTATCATCTGGGGAGCACAAGCCAACGGATTGCGCAGCACTGATGCCACTTCATTGTGTCGGCGCTACATTGTTAGTGCCGACGGGGGCGCACGACAAACTCGGCTGGTGCAGGGGCGGCTCTGGTTGGGAGGGAGGGTGGAACTGGGTGGGGGGTGGGCAGAACTGGGCAGGCCGGCCGGTGGGCCGGCCCAGGGAGGGGAGGGGATTTGGATGCGGCCATTAGGCCACATCCAAGGCCTCATCCCCGGACCGCACGGTCTCCTGCAATTTCTGAGAAGCACATTGGGCATGGAGATCCAAGGACCACAAAATGTGTCCTTGCGCCAGGATGGATGCAGCACATGGCTGCCGGCCTGCCTGCTCCAGTGCAGAGTAGGATTGCGCGTGCCCTGAGTGAGTGACAGCCTAATCCCCTGGGCTGGTATCGCTGACAACGTGATGACTACCTTATGGCAGTCTCAAAAATCACTCCGACAGTATGCAGAGGCGTGCACCAGTGGGAAAGCTGCCACCACAAGCCATCAGGACCTCCTGACAAAGGTAATTCAGTAGGGGAGGTGGGACAGGGAGGAACAAGGTGGCAACTGGGCAGGGCAAGGATGGCATGGCTCTGCCAATGTGGCAAGTTCTGCGGCAGCAGTGGCTGCCAAATCCTAGCCCCCTTCCTGGACCCAATCCCTCAGCCAGGTCCATGTGGACCTGAGCTAGCAATTTTACTAGCACAGGTCCAAGTGCAGCCCTCTGTGCCACAGTGGCTTACCACTGGGTAAGCAAATGTAATTGTTCCCTTACCCAGAAGTGACCTCACCTGCCCCACCCCCAGGGCGCAGTGAGCTATTTCAGCCAGCCTGCATCAGGGAAATGCAGGGTGGGGAAATGCACAGGACTGGGCCAGTTATGTCATCTGGTAATGAAGAACGGGAACTCTGGGCGGGACTTACGCATGATTGGCAGCCTGTCCGTTCCATTCCGCGGCTGCCCTGGCTGCGGGGGGGGGGGGCTGCCCCCGATTGGCACGCCCCACTGCTGCTCGCCCAGATACCCAGCGCGCCCCCCACCTGCCCCCCCGGCGAGCAGGCGCTCCGCCGAGGCCAGGGCAGCCGTGGAACGGAACGGACGGGCAGCCAATCACGCGTAAGTCCCGCCCAGCGTTCCCGTTCTTCATTATCAGATGACATCACTGGACTGGGCCCTGAGTCATTCAGAAAGACTGTTGAATGAATGGAGCAAAGGGCTATGAAAAAGAAAGGCAAGTTCATGCTCAAATCAGACAGGCTCTAGTAAAAGAGAGGAAAGTGACACTGATCCTAGGCACCAAACTTGTTATGTGCGGATAGTAAGTTACTGGAGTGGGTGGAGGCAGTGATTCCCACAGAAGAAGTGCTTAGCAGCAGGGAGTACTGAGCGCACTGCCGGCCAGCAGCGTACGAGAGCCTCCTGGCTCCTGGCGCTAGGCAATGCTGAAACGGCACCCACTCCAACACTCCATCATGTTGCCCATGCCCTGTGTGGGACACGCCCCCGCTTCCAGGACAGCTCAATTTCAGACCAGTTCAAAGCCAAGGGGGTGGGTGGGTAGGCCCGATCTGCAACGCTCGCTGCTTCCAGCAATGAGGGCTGCACATCCCTCCTCATAAAACAAGCCCGGGAATCATCCACAGCACTGCAGAAGTCGATCATGTTGCCCCTCGCAAAAGCTACTGCCCCAACACACCCCTGCAGCCTGTTACCTAGCCCCCCCCCCGGCCACCCTCTTCCTCCACGCCTGCTGCAGACGGGTAGACTGAGTACACATAAGGACTTCCAATGTTTCCTCTCCCCTTCCCCTTACACTTCATAAAGAAGGGTTTGTTTATTGATTTATCTTTCAAGAGAACCCCTCTCAGCCCTTCACAAAGACGCTCTGTTCCTGTCCTGAGAGCTGGAGGGAGATCCAGGCAACACAGCAAAATACTCCTCTTCTTCTCAGCGAATGAGTCATGACCCAGAGGTAGAGGCATCATGCTGGAGGTGTTATTTGTAAACAGGAGGCAGCAGTGACATCACCCCTAGCTGGAGCACTTCCCAGGTAGGAGGGGAGACCACATCAAAGAGGACCAGCAGGATGGGAAGACTTCCAGGTGAACATGGAGCACCCTTCCCAGCATGGGAAGGTGCCCCTGTTGAGAATAGGCAGGCGGATAAACACGGCAGCTCCAAGCAAAATTGTAATCAACCAACAGATGCAAGGGGATAGGCACAAGAAGAGCCCTGGTGAAGCACCAGACCACGTAGCAGGAACCCCTGCTCTGACTCCTCCCAACAGCTATCTTGTGAGGAGAGACTCTGTTTCTATCTCTCCATCTATTCCTGGCTTAAGTACCAAGTTGCAGAGGCGGTTCTAAGGGAGGGCAAAGCTCTAAGTCTTGCAAGAAGCCTCACCTGGCAGTGGAAATCACTCCTCTCCTGCACCGTTTTAGCCAATCTTGGCGTTGCTTACTGGCTACAGCAGCAAGGGAGAGGAGGGATTTACATGACAGGGTAAGGCTTCTTGCAACACTTAGAGCTTTGCCCTCCCTGTAGATCCGCCTCCGCCAAGTTGTGACCTTTGATTCAGCAATCCTATACATCTTTCTGACAGTTCTCAAATGGCATCCATAGATACAAGGGATATAAATGCAGCAGAGCTACACCCATGTCTAATGCCTCACCGTTTGCAGTTTGTGCATTTACTGTTACTAACACGCTTTTTTGTTGTGCGTAGTGAGTGGCCTGTGTTGTAATTCCTCCCCCCCCCCAATATTGTCAGGTTGGGTAAACAAATGAGCTCCATGAGCTTTCATTAGTTTTATTATCAGCTTCAAAATCTGTCAAAGGTTACACAAAAATGCATCATTTATATATATAATTTGGCCATGCAGAAGGATTCCAAGCACTTTATAAATAGGAGTGACTTAAATACTATTCGGAAACGGATCCATATGTACTGAATTTAACAGAGTCACTAGACAGAGTCTTCAGAAAGATTGAAGAGTTTTGCAGTATTATTGATTAATCCAGTGGATTTTGATTACCATTTTTTCCTCTGTGCTATTTTTTGCCATCGGAATGCAGTGTGATGGGATCCCCATGCAAGAAGTTTTTTGAAGCTATCTGAAGTACAATGGAGTCTATAGATCAGTGGTTCCCAAACTGTGGGTCAGGACCCACCAGTGTGTCATGAGCCAATTTCAGGTGGGTCACGAAGCACCTTGGGCAGCCATGTTGAAAATATGGAAAGATGTGATGCTGGAAAGGAAGAGGGCTGTGTGGTTGTTTGTGTTGTAAATAGGCTTTTTTTCTTTCTGATTCACTTTGCTATTGGAAAATGGCTGAGAAATAACCCAACTTCTTGCTGCATTCTCAGGAAAGCAGCAGGCTCTGGCGTCACAATGATGGGACTTCTGGCTATGACATCACTTTTGGTGGGTCCCAGACAGATTGGTCATTCAGTAGTACTCAGCGAATATTCAAAGATGAATGACGTGGAGTTAACCAAACGCTGGTTGTCATTTAGGGTGCAGTCAGCACTCCGTCACTAGTACTGATGTGGGGGTGCCAAGTGACACCCCCGCATCGGAGCTAGAGCTCTTGGGCTGATGCTACCAGTACTGTCAGCCCAAGAGTGCTGACGGAGAGCCTCCCTTGTAACAGCCAAACTCAGCCGGCACAAGGGAGGTTCTGGGAGGAGGGCGGGTGGGAGGGACTGTGCAGGGGTTGGCGGGCCAGTGGGCAGGCCTGCCTGAGAGCTGGGTAGGGTTGGGATATGGCCATTAGGCCGCATCCAAGGCCCCGACAGGAGGTCGTGCAGCCCCAATTCAAGCTGCACAGCTTCCTCTGTTAAATAGCAGAGGAAGCTAAATAGCAGGCGCAGATCCCAAGAACCCCATGGGGCGGCCAAAGCATCCCCTGGGGCAAGGGGACAAACGTGCCCCAGGGAGGCTCCCTAGTGCGCCTAAGGTGTGCTGGATTTGGTGCAGACCTGCCAGCCTCGCCAACCCAGCACAACTTAGGACTCTCACAGGGATAAGAACTGACACAGAGAACTAATAGAGAAAGAACACTGGCAGAACTCACAGTTCTGCAAATGAGCTATACAGTATTCTAGGCAAACCCGTGTGGTTCAAATGTACAGATTCTGCCACACCCTGTCTAAGGGAACCTTCAGTGAGAAAAAAGAGAGGAATTTGAGGCACTGGAAATCTGCCTTGTTGTTTCTACTGTGATTGAATGCCAAGTGTAACTTTCCATTTAGCGTCCACAGGGTGCTGCCAAAGTCTACAGGCCCTTCAGTCTCCACAAATACTCCCCTCCATGCAGAGTTCCATGAATATGGCAACTGGGTGCCAGAAGGGCTTTCAACTCTGAAAATACCAAATAATATCTAAGAGATGGATGAGGTGTCCAGGAAGACATAGCAGGAGGTCACAGCACACCTTTACTTTAAATCAGGGGTCTCCAAACCCCAGTCCAAGAGCCAAATTGGCCCTCTGGCAGATTTTTACCTGGCCTTTGGCAAGTGGAAGGGGGGCATTCCACAGCAACCTGCTGAGGGGGGATAAACATACAGTAGTTCAACCTCAGTATCCACTGGGGTTCTGTTCCAGAGTCCCCCAAGTATACCAGGGCCACCATTTAAATGCCCTTATGCATCCCTCATACAAAAAGGTTTGGAGACCCCCTGTTTTAAATGATAAAGTGTGTGCAATCAGCACCACCACCACCACCAACAACAACAACAACATTGATCAATATATTTGGCAAGCATTCATGGATTCTCCAGTTATCAAAAGGCAATAATGTTGTTTCATCAACTTTAAATTCCACAGCTTAAAAAAGTGAAGTTTTGATCAGATTTTTTTTTAATGTTATAGAGAAGGCTGCAGTCTGAAGTCAGTGGCGTTTCTACAGGGATGGCAAAGCTCTAAGTTTTGCCAGAAGCCTTACCTTGCAGTGGAAATCACTCCTCTCCTGCACCGTTTTAGCCAATGCTCACAGGGAACAGCAACACAGAGGCGTTTCTACAGGGATGGCAAAGCTCTAAGTTTTGCAAGAAGCCTTACCCTGTCATGTAAATCCCTCCTCTCCCTTGCTGCTGTAGCCAGTAAGCAACGCCAAGATGTTGCTGTTCCCTGTGAGGACTGGCTAAAACGGTGCAGGAGAGGAGTGATTTCTACTGCAAGGTAAAGCTTCTTGCAAAACTTAGAGCTTTGCCATCCCTGTAGAAACACCACTGCAGCAACATCTTGGCGTTGCTTACTGGCTACAGCAGCAAGGGAGAGGAGCGATTTACATGACAGGGTAAGGCTTCTTGCAACACTTAGAGCTTTGCCATCCCTGTAGAAACGCCTCTGTCTGAAGTGGATGTGGGAAGGGCTTCTGAATTCTTCTTTCTTAATTCTTCCACTAAGTTCCCACACACACAAGCTAGGTACTCATCTCTTTTCCCACATGCTTTAGACTGCAGACTTGGCAGCTATCAAAAAGTACACATGGAGATTGGGGAGGAAGAAAGAAAAGCGGCTGTTGCTTTGATTTGCAATCTTGGGCCTTCTGGCGGACGCCCCCCCCTTGCCCTACACTTTCTAGGTGGGGGTAGTTCAACATTGTACAGGTTCAGAATTGACACAATGTGGCCTTGGCAGGGAGGGAGGGGAAGGAAAAGTAACTTACTGCTGCCTGTGGTACTTTAACCCAAAATTTGGCTACTACAGTATAGTCTCCTCAAGAGGACCCTGAATGTGTCTTCAGATCCCTCCTTGGCCTCACTCTGGATGCTCAGGGAGTTCTCACTCTGTCAATGTCTTCACCCCCATCTGGGCTTGATCTCGGGGCCTTCTGTGCCCAACTGCACAGTGTGAACCCTCCTGGACTTGGCTTTGGCACCAAGAGGGCCTGGGGATTAACAGTGTTTTCTGGGGCCATTGGGTGGATTATTGCTTCATGAACCCACCTCAAAGAATATCCATAGCCCTACCCTTGCCTCTTTAATCTGACCTTCTCAGTTCCCTTGGTCCTTGCTTTCTTGTATCTTCACCTGCCCCTCCCTTGGACTCTCTGGCATTCATCTTACTCCAGTCTCTTCTTCTTCCAGTTCTGCTTTCTTTGTGCTGTGGCTTTCTCTTCCTCCAACCCTCTCCCTCTTCTCCCTCCTAGTTCCATCCAGACACTCCCTATCCCATTCATCTCTGCTTCCTCCTCCTCCTCTCAGCTAATCTCTTCCATGTCCTTAGATCCCTTCCTTCACTCCAATTCCACCGCCTTCAACTAGAGTTCTGTGTCTTCCCCAAAGTACCCTGGCGCTCAGCAGTGACATCATCTCCAGGTGGCCAGAAGTCATACCGCTAGTCCAGCGGCTGCTTTTTGCCACATCAGGCTGCCACAATTGTGCAGGATTCACAAGCCTTCGCATATCACACTACTTCAAAATGGTCTGACTGCAACCATAAAAACAATTCTGGGCTTATCCCCCAGGATTTGTAGTAATTGTTGTCTCCTCCTGTGCTTCAGTTTTCAGACAAAGCATTTGCTGGTGTGACCACACTGAAGACGGTACACATAGAGAACAACAAACTTTCCACAATTCCTGCGAGTTTCCCGTTCAGCCGTCTTGAGACTCTCACCTTGTCTAACAACCCCTGGCAGTGCTCTTGTCAGCTAGCACCTCTGCGCAGGTAAAAGAACACACTGAGCACTAGTCTAAAGGATATGGATGGTTTCTTCGTTATTTTTATGTATTTTGAGCTGCCTTGGGCAAAACATTATGGGGGCAGGGGAAACAGTGTGGTAGAAATTGATAAATAAAATAAATGTTGGTTGGTTCACGTATGGATGCCAGAGAATGGCACGATAAGGTTGGTAGTTCAGTTTTCCTCAGGAGAACTGCCCTGACAATTGCCTTCCTGGTGACCTTCAGTCTGCTTGTTTGCTCTGCTCTCTAGGTGGCTGGAGTCCACTCGCTCACGCCCTGATGCAGCCTGTGCATCACCTGCTCAGGCACGAGGACAGCAGATCCGTGACACTGCTGCACTCCGCGGCTGCAAGATCCCCACCAGACGGTCCAAGAAAGGAAGTCGTCATTGAGCAGGCAATTCAGCACGTTTTTCTTTTCTACTGAAAACTGCAACCAATTTGAAATGTCGCTCACAGTGCCATCCTATGGCGTCGGCTTGAGAGCGACGACTGGGAGCCTCCCAAAGCCGGCCGGTGCGAGGGAGGCTCCGTCCTGCTCCGGGACGGGGATTGGTGGGGAGGAGGGAGGTTGTGGGCAGGACAAGGGCGGGCTTGGGAGGCAGCCATACGGCCGCTTCCTAAGCCCGCTCGGGAGGCCATGCAGCCCCGATTTGGGACGCGCGTTCTCCTCAGATCTGCGCCTGATGTTTAGCAGGCGCAGATCCGAGGAGCGCATAGGGGAGGCTGGAGCCTCCCCTACGGTAAGGGAACAAACATTCCCTTGCTGCAGGGAGGCTCCAGCCTTCCCAACCCAGCATTGGATTTGGTGCTGGCTGGCCGGCCTTACCAATCCAGCGCTGGGTAGGATTGCACCCTCAGAGGTTCCTTCTCGCATAGGCATCACAAGACCAGGAGCCTGGCCACACTCAAGCCAAAGTAGACCTTTGTAATGAACATAAATTAGGGTGCAAGCCATAGTCACCCTTGGGCCCAGCACAGTCGCAAATGTGCCGTAAGGCATGTCTGCACCATGGACAGAGGCGCTGGGCTTACACAAGCAAAAGGGAGCCCCGGTACGATGGGAAGCCCCGGTAACTTGCTTCTGCGCGGGCCAACTTTGGCCAGCACAGGGGCTTGGGAGGGTTGGGAGAAGGCAAGAGGGATGCGGAATGGGGCAGGGGAGGGGTGGGCCAGCCCGGGAAGGGGGTGGAGTCAGGATCAGGCCATTAGGCTGGATCCTAACCCCTGTCCCCGGACCGGCCAACCCTGGTCCTGGGCCACTTAGAATTGTGCCAGCAATTTCACTGGTGCAGATCCGAACAGCCCCATAGGGCTGGCTGGGGCTTAACCTGGGGCAAAATATCCCCTTGCCTCGTGGTGAACTCCAGCTGCCTCCCAGCCTGCGTTAGGATGCAGCACAGGCCCGCTGGCCTGCCTGCTCCAGCACGGGTTAGGATTGGAACTATTAAGCTCCAAAAAAATCCACAACAACCCTTGACCATTCAATAGACAAAGCCCAGTCTTATGAATTTTGGTGTCTAAAACCCTAATGTTTTACGTTATGTCCCCACCACCAACTCCTGGCTAAACTGTTGTTCTGTTGTGGAATATTCACAAATATTCCAAACATACATGGTTAAACTATCAGCAGTGGCAGTCCTGCCATTATGCCGGGGGTGGGGGGGCGGGGGATGCTCCTGGATGGCAGGCCCGCACAGCATCCCGGATCCTCCAGGGGCAGTCTGAAACCTCCGGAGGGCTGTTTAACAATACTTCTGGTTTTCATAGGAAAACCAGAGGGTGGCGGAATATTACACAAGGCTCCATACCGTGAGATGAGTCGGGGTGAGGCTGCAGCTTGCGGTTCTGCCCCCGAGTGGCAAACAGGCCAGGTCTACAACTGACTATCAGCAATAGAATAGTGACCAATCGTCAGCATGTCTCAGAGAAAAATATCTCACAAGGTCTAGGGACAGACTGTGTTGGACGGCAAGTAAATAGGGAGTTTTATGATGCAGCAAGCATTTATATTGTAGTGTAGTCATTCCTATGAAAACTGGTCACAACATTGCACTTGACTGATTTTGCAAAGATTCCGTCCTTGGGTACTGAAAATGGTGTTTTCTGGTATTATGGCATGACTGTAATGCCATTTTTCAAAATGGGAGGTTTGCTATATTGCCCAATAGTCCAAGTGAGTTCTCTATATTGCCCAACAGTCCAACTATATATTGCTATGTAGTCCAAATGGAACTAGCACCCAGCTTTCTTACTAGCTTCTTAATTTCAGTAGAAAAGGTATGACATGAAGCTTTCTTTCAATGGAAGCCTCTCATTGAGGCCCACGGACAGGGCGTGATCAGGAACGTCGGCACCACAGCTTCCTTGCCTGTCCTTGTTCTGTGTCTAAACAGAAGGCTTCATTTTTACAGCTGTCAATAATCCAAAATGTTACACGTACATTTCCATGACGCATAAGTACCCTATGTCCTGGAACATGACATCTAGTACAGCTATATGGTTCAGAAAAAAAGGAAACGATCCTCTTTTGGTTGCCAAAAGTTTGAAAATGAATGGGGGGAAAACCAGAAAAGTGACTGCTGAAAGAAAAAATGTGTCCCAAAACTCAACTACTGGTTACAGGCATTCCCAACAGAGTGGGTGACTCAGCCCCTTCTGCTGGCTGAGCACCTCTAAAAAGCACCTCTCGACAACTATGTTCATAACAAGCTATGTTTTGATCACCTGACTAGACTTTTGTCTGTGATCAATGGGATGTCCTATACTGGATTCATCTAGGCTTAACAGTGCCAGATGCCAGGCCTGTTTTAGTCACTCTTTTCTGCACCTTCCCTAGTTCCCCTATATTTTTTTTGAGGTGTGGCGACCAGAACTGTACACAGTACTCCAGATGTGGCCTTACCATCGATTTGTACAGTGGCCATTTTACTCTCAACCCCCTTTTTAATGATCCCAAGCATGGAATTAGCTTTCTTCACCGCTGCTGCACACTGGGTTGACACCTTCATTGAGCTGTCCTCTAGCACCCCAAGATCTCTCTTCTGATCCCTCACAGAAAGCTCAGAACCCAATAGCCTATAGATTTATACTACTCCTGACTTTGTGGTACATTTCTCCGTGGGTCAGAAAAGACTTCAAGATGTAGTCCACAGGGGGTTAGAAAAGATACCAGTAGCCATCAATCTTCCCAGAGGGATATTGTTTCTCCTGTACTGCTGATGGCTTTATGGATTTCAGATGGGAATCACAGCTCTTCTATGCAGTGTGGATGGAATGAGAATTCTTTTCAAAGCATAGCAATTGGCTTGCAATATGGATTCATTTCTATTCAATTTCATTAGATTTCAGGGTATTTCTTTTTCCGTCTCTGCCTCTTGACCACATTCCCTATTCAGCAGGGCCCATTAATGACATGATTATTTGCTTTCATGGATTATTTGCTTAATGGATAATTAAGCTATCTTGGCATATACAATTAGGTGCAATTTATCACATGGAACATTTTTACTTCATAAATGGGAACACCCTAAGCAAGAGTGGTAAGAAGTCCATGTTATGTGTTATTACACACACACACACACACACACACACTTTGGATCAGATATTAAATAAATTGCAGCAATTATGCAATTATGATTTGCTTTCTTTTTGTTCATTTGCTTCTGTCTGCTTTTAGCCATTGGGCACTAATGGCTATGAGAATATCAGACTCAATGAGGGGATGAAAACTCTGTTTGGCATCCAAATTCAATCTCTGTTTCACTCAGTGTCATGTAGCAATTCTTGTAGGAACATACTGAGAGCACAATCCTAACCTGGAGTTAGGCCGGCACAGTTAGGTCAGCAAAGTTTGGCTGGCACAAGGGACATCATAAAGTATGTTTGGACTCTCTCAGAGTCAGAGAGGCCAGCACACAGACGTGCGCCATCCTCCCTGCCTCTGAGAGTGGGCCAAATGCACTTTACAGTGGCCCTTGTGCCAGCCAAACTTTGCTGACCTAACTCCAGATTAGGATTGTGCTCTGAATAGGAGTTAGGATATGTAAGATTTGGTTGACACACACATGCCTGATAAAATCTTTTACCTTGTCTGTTCCAAAAACCCTTTCAGGCTTATCACAGGCCATAGCCAGAGAAGTTAGGCTGACTGAGGGGAATAGTTCCTAGTGGTTAGTGCCCTTGCACTTTTTCTTGCTCTTTGTTTTCCCTTTTTACTGAGGCAAGGGATGAATGGGGGAGGGGAGGAGGGCTGGTAGTTCTACTTGCTGCCAGAATCTCAAGCTAAAGAGACCAAGCAGAGGGGAGCCATCTGGGAAAAATTCAACTCCCAGAAGAGCCCAAAACATGAGGGGTTCTTATTTAAGTTCAATAAGGAGCATCGGTGAACTATGGGATGTGATAACCCACTACATTACTTGTGAACATGGCTTAGACAAGAAAGGAATTAAAATGAAACTAGTTTATTAAACTTCCAAAAGAAAATAAATTGAATTGAGCGGGGGGGAGGGAGAGATGGGGCAGAAAAAAAATACAAGCAGGCTGATGGAAAATGCGTGAACTCAGTGCGATGGACACAAAGAAAGAGCTATATCAAATAGGATAACACCCACCAAAGGGAGCTGGGGTGCTACTCAAGAGCAAAACACACAAAATCCCCAATGCCTCAGTAAACTGATGAAGTTGCAGGTTGGCTTGGAGCGAAAAGAGCAAACGAAATTAATTCCCTGAACACATCTAGCTTGAAGTTCCTATTGCTAGCTACTTACATTGTCCCAGGAATCTCAGTCCCTGCACTTACTGGAGAGAAAGTGGGTATGCCTTCCAGAAACTAACAGAAACAATTTCACAGCAGGCCTGGCAGAAAACACACAATAGCCTCCTTGTGCTTGAACGTAAGTAACCTGGGCTTGATTATAGCTAGCTAGCTACCTGACTGGCATGGTGGTGATCACCTGCCCATTCCATCCCACCCCTTTACCTATACAGGGGTGTCAAACATAAGGCCTGCAGAAGCTTATGCAGAAGCTCTTTTTCCAGCCCTCAAGCTCTCCTAGCAACATAATCAGCTAAGGATTGTTAAGATGTCACTGTTAAGTCATTGTCACTTAAAATGTGTTAAGGTGACACTGCTGAAAAGGCAGCCCCTTATTGAATAATTAGGCTGTTTCGTATCTTGAAAATATGATCAAGATTTGCATATTTTCTCTTGTCATTTGCAGCTAATGAGTTGCTATGTGAGGAAAAAGTGCTTATTTCTGGTCATAACCTGATTAATGACATAAGAACATAAGAAGAGCCCTGCTGGATGAGGCCAAAGGCCCATCTAGTCCAGCTTCCTGTATCTCACAGCGGCCCACCAGGTGCCCCAGGGAGGCATGAGACAACAAGATGCTTGCATCCTGTTGCCACTCCCTTGCACCCAGTACTCTGAAGCAGCCAACCACCAATGTAAGGAGGTTGCACAATCCATCATTGCCTGTAGCCCACAATGGACCTTTCCTCCAGGCTCGGGCAGTGGTGTCAGCCTACCGGTTCGCTGGGTGGAGTTTTCGCGGTCGCTGGGCGGGTTTCCACGGTGATCGGCAGCGTGCTCGCTGCGTCCTGTTGCGTTATGGCAAAAGCACGCCCACTGCAGTGGGCGGGCTTTCGCCATTACGCAATGGA
>JAJKFI010000048.1:2815920-2827226 GCA_029204185.1 Lerista edwardsae
CCCCCCCCTACTCTGCAGACCCATTCAGCTCACAATGGTTTCTCCGTCTTGCCTTGGTCTGATCCTGAGCTAAGTCCTGCTAATGAAAACGTGTGGGGTTTTCTTTCTCCCCCCCCCCTTCTTCGTCTGTGACTGGTTCTTCCGATCGCTCCTCAGTTTAACCTGTTCTTGCCTGATGGATTTCGCGTTCCTCTCTTTGCACCCGCATATTCATCTTCTGATTAGTATATTTTGGGCACACTGAAAGCTCGGTGTAAGTACTCCTTCCTCTCCAGAAACGCCCTGCTCCTGAAGTATTCTCTTTTGGTCACCCCTGTAATAAACAGCGACTACTTTCTGTCCTTTCTTAAAAAGAACAAGTTGTTCCGACCGTGATCGTTCCTGGAGAGGCTGGTTTGGGTTGGTTCATTCAATCGTCTTGCTCTCCTCCTAGAGACGCTCTCACTTCTGCTCGGGTTGCCATCTGTTCTCCGCTCTCCATAGGATTCGTTTTGTATGTATGTATTTATATATAACAACACGTATAAACGTATATATTGTTATATATAACAGCACGATCAAGGTAACTCGTCTCGACGAAGCCTCTTAAAGTGATTTTAAAACCGCCTGAGCCTGCCGTGATTCATCCGGCATCTAGAGGCCAGCCAGCCCAGATGCATCTGCTTCAAACGGAATCCCATCAAAAGAGAACCGGAGAGTGCAAGGTTCACTCGCCGCCAAGATCCGACAGGACTCGAGGAATCAAAACAATCCAACTGGGGTTTTTTGTTTCTTTTTTTCCGGTTCTGAGACGTTCGATTTTTCGCCAGCCCCACTAGGAGATCTTTGCACCCTCTACCTCCTTCCTGCTCCAATTCCCCCATATTTCACTCCTGGTTGGTTCCTGATTCAACGCTCTCGCTCCGGATTGGTTAAAAGTGAGAATTGCTACATTCTCCGGATGGAACATTGTGTCGGCGGTCGCCATAGTAACTGTGCACGTGGGTAGGGGGAACACGAAGAGAACGCTCTTACTTGCCTCCTCCACCTTTCCTTTATCAATGGATTTTATTGTGCATCGTAATAGCTTGCCACAATATCCCCTTGGGGGTCTTGGTTTCTGGCTGACTGAGGAACAAAACCAGAGCAACTTTGTTTAAAACGGTCAGGAGCCCGCGGTAATCCTAAATCAAAATATTTTCAGGGTGTAAAGATAACCCTTACCACCGTTTTAAGGTGAAAGGAAGAAGTGCTGTGTGTGTGGGGGGGGGAGTAGAAGAGAATGTGAGGAACTTTGAACACTTTAGCACAGCAGGGGTGTCAAACTTATTTTATGTCATGATTTCTGGCACCTGCTGAGGCCTGGAAGTGAGGTCATTAAGCAGGAAATGACATCATTAAACAGCTGGTGGCCAAAAATAAGCACTTTGTTCTCACATAGAAATTTATTAGCTGCAAATAACAGAAGAGAAAAGGTGCAAATTTTGTTCATAATTTCAAGGTATGAGAGAGCTCAAATATCATAGTAGGAGAGTCCAATTATCAGGGGGATCTTCCAGGAGCTGCATCTGGCCTGCAGACCTTATGTTTAACTCCCCTGCTTTAGCAGAAGTGTAAGTTTACTACACAGTAAAATGGTCAAGTCAGGGCTGGCTGAAGGCCTCCTGTCACTTTTAGAAGGAGGCAACCTCAGAATGCCAGGTGCAAGGGAATGGCAACAGGATGCAGGCGTTTTGTTGTCTTGTGAGCTTCCTGAGGGATCTGGTGAGCAACTGTAAGAAGAAGGAGGACTAGATGAGCTTTTGGCCTCATCCAGCAGAACTCTTCATGTGTTCTTATGTTAGTTAGCAGGTACTCCATGCATAGATGCTCCAAAGAAGAACAGTTCCTCTGCTGCATAGGCAGGAAATTAATTCAATCAGAAGACTTTTTCACAGAAGCAGAGAGTTGGACAGGTCAGTACTTATTGGTCTAGGTCTCAGAATGTGCAGAACCCCTCAATCAACACATCAAGCTCCAGCCTGCAAGGTATAATACACATCATATTCTTTCTTTTGCCAACTCTCAGGACGGTGCTTTGCTGTGTGTAAAGAGGTTGATCTGATGGAGAGTCTACACTACAGGAAACTCCCTCTGCTGGTTCTTTTAAACCCAGTAAGGCATCAAATGCTTAGTGATTGTAAATTTTTGCAAGAGGATCTGTTTACCTCCTTTGTAGGAAAAATTAATTCTTTCAGGAATCTTCTACATAGTGAGACATTTGCAAGGAATCAGGGACAGTCTAACATAGTATGCTGGGGGAATCTTTTATATTCATGACAATTACTGGAGAGGGTGGAAAGGAAGAAAAGCACATTTTCTAGAATCTACCTTCAATAAGCAAATTGTGAGCCCAATCCTATGCATGTCTACTCAAAAGTAAACCCCAGTATAGTAAATGGGGCTTACTTCCAGGTAAGTGGGGATAGGTGCTTACTCCCAAATAAGTTGCAGCCTGTGTTTGCTTGTGGAGGTGAGATAATGAGACACCATTGGCTAATATAATGCAGTTAGTGTTGCCTGCTCTTTGCTTGTGGCACACTGTAATTTGGAGAATGGAGGGAATATGACAAAATAAACACACTCAGATGCAAGCTGGTACCCATTCATTGGCTGAACTGCTGTCATGGGCATTCTGAATGCTGACAGGGGAAAAAAAGACTGTAATGGAATGTTGACAAACAGTGACATGAAAGGTCAGTTTTTGCAGCAGAAAAACCTCACAAAATCTCTAGGCACAAAGGGAACAAGTGCTTTCATAAGAACGCAGGAACCAGAGCAGGAAGACTGTTGGCTGAGAACATGAATGGCGTACAGGAGGCAGGAGAACTGTGGGGCAGGATTCCTAGAGGCAGGTAGCTGAAAGGGAGCAGCAGCTGGGGGGCCTGAGAAGCATGAAAGAAGAAGTGATGGAAGAAAAAGGGGGCCTAAGGAAGAAAGGGCTTGGGTAAAATGTACAGGGGGAGGAGAAGTTGTGTGCTGCTGACAAGGGATAGGCAAGAACAGAGGGGAAGGCAAAAGATGCATTCACACGGCCAGAGTGAACTAAATCAGGTCTTTGACTCGGTTTGAATTAGGATCTTCCTTACCTGAACATTCCTTGTTCAATGCAGGAGGTAATGTTCTCTTACACATGTAGACTGTTAGCAGCTTTGGTGATTATTTACGGCAGCAATTTTCAACCTTTTTCATCTCATGGTACACTGACAAGGTGCTAACAACAGTCAAGGAATGGGGTGGCATTCCTACAGGGGGACAAAGTTTAGCTGGAGCTCCTGAGTGACACGGGCCCTCCCACTTGCCTCCAGAGCCATTTGTGGCTTGGAGAGCCGACTGAAAGGCTTTGCTCTCCAAGCTGTGAATGGTTCTGAAGATGAGGAGGAGGGACCACGTTACACACAAGCTCAGGCTCATGCAAAACTTAGCCTTTTGCCTCCCTGTAAGAAAGCCGCTGAAAGCACACCATCAGTTTGCTGATGATCAACAAGGCACACAGCAATTGGTTGCATCCAAGGAGCTTTTATACACTGGAGAAGGCATGACGTCATATTCTTGAACAATGGGTCTGGTCTAACAATATGGCTGACGCATGGGTCTGGTCCCATGGTCTGGTCTAACAACATGGCCGCTAAGCCCGCCCCCTGGCTTCACTTCGCTCCTATTAATTGTAAAGGCAGGGCCAGGGGTTGGTTGCATCCCCCAATTTTCCTAATAGGTTCTCGCCAAACTTCTGCAGCACACCTGTGGACCATCCATGACACACCAGTGTTCCATAACACAGTGGCTGAAAATTACTGATTTAGGGCCATTTGAAAAACTCCATGCTCTGCTATGAGAACCGTCATTTTGAAAGATTTTGATTTTCTTCCTCCCTAAAAGATAGTTGCGTTGCTCTATTCAAGAAATATTCAGTAAATCATTTTGTACTTGTGTAGCGCGCATTCGGACAGGTATGATGGCATCAAAAGTGATCTAAACAGTCATGCTATTATCTGTGTTGTTGCGTAATTGATACTGAAAGCTCTAGGTGTTCTATTCTCAGAAAATCACAGTATGTCCATGCTCACATTGCCCTCCTCTGTAGCAAGTGCCTTGCGGGGCATTACGTCAGTACGACATTGGCTAGCAAAAGATGGACAAAATCAACCTGCAAGTCTTACGCCCTCAAGAAAAACCAATAGGTTGTTCCTGGTTTAGAGAAACACTGCTGCTATGTTCGCCTCAGAGCACAAAACAGATGTGATTATAGTCGCATCTTGCAAGTGTTACTAGGCAAAGCAGCATAAGACTTGTGTGACTGCGCATACATAACATCAAGAAAATGTGGCCCAATCAGAAGCTGGTTTTGTTTAACTCTCCCCCCTCCCCTTATTTATCAATAAATGGAAAGAGTCTCTCCAGTGCTGTTATAAAATCTATTTGCTGAATGGTTTGAGAAAGTGCCATATTTACTCGATCAGCTCTCATTAGGCTCATTAAAAGATTGTTATAATATCAGAGCGTAGGCAGTCTCGCTGCACACCCTGGAGTGCAGCAGTGCACAGGTTGGTAATAAAGGGGATATGACAAGGTTAATCACGCTTGACAGTGCTACACCAATTTTTATGCAAGGGGCCTCTGAGCACTTTGCAAAGATTAATTCATTCCACTCATTTGCAATGGAGGGATAATGATCCTATTTAATACTTGGAAAAACTGACAATGCAGCCTCCTAAAGACCCTGCAAATCAGCAATGCTTTGTTTATTGCTTATTCCTTGCATATCTCTTGAACGTGCTTTCCATCATTCATCTACCACTTGTATTGGCTGAATTCGATTCTGTCCCAAAGAGATGCGCATTGATTACTTTACGGAGCTGGAGTTCAGGCTCTCTCTGCTATTCAAGGCAGGGAACTATTGAAAAGGATTAGATGGGATCCATTCCCTTTGACCACACTGAACCCTGCCCAGTGCCACACCTGGTGTGTGCACATTTTCCACAATCATGACAACTAGAAACCTTTTAAACTAACAAAGACACCCAAAATTGTCCCAGGAAGGTAAATTTGTTGTCAGATGACTCCAGGGCCACATTAACCAATGGCCAGGACCCTAGACTTTCAGGTATTTTGGGCCCCCTCCGGCTTGGCTCCCTTTGGCCTGCCACAAGCAACAAGGAGCTACTCGAGATCTTGTGCCCCAATATCAGGGCAGAACATTGACAGGTGCTTAGTCCTGCAGGGCCCCTAAGCTTAACCCTAGTCAGCCTTATGGATAATACAGCCTTGGATGACTCCAAATTGAAATGATCTGTCTGAGCATAGAACATTTAAGTCTACCTTGCTGCAACATTTCAGTGTGTTCTACAAGTCCTTTTAGAGGACAATGGGAGGAGAATCATCTCTCATATGTTGTAAAATTGACACTTCTGCCTCAGCCTCTGATCTAGGCTCTTGAGATTCACCATGAGGCACTTGCAGCAGATTATTTTAGGGTGCCATTGATTCGGCACTGAAATATTCTAAATCAGGAAACTCAAATTTTGCATGCAGATGACAGCAAGCAAATTGACACTAAGGCTGCAATAATAAACATACACAATGATGAGTAAACCCCACTGAACACGCTTCTAAATACACCTAGGAATATGCTGTCGAAGCACTACTGGTTGCACTACTTTGATGTGGAATTTGGGTAGACAGTGTAAGCAAAGAACTGAAGAGGAGCTGAGCCAAGATCCCAACTGCTAAGAGGGAGTCATAGGAGTCATAGGTGGGAGGAGAAAGGGGAGGGAATAATGCACAGGCTGCATCCTTAAATCCCAAGAATGTTAGATTGACTGGAGTCGGCATCCCTGTTGAATTGATAGGAATCGAGTGAAGCCAGGGGGCGGGCTTAGCGGCCATGTTTGTGTGCCCCAAACAATCTTTATTCCAAGCATTTCAGATTGGTTTTCGTGTGATGTTTAGCACTTAGTAATTTACTCCTGAAATAAAAACTTACGAAAATAACAACGTGTGATCGTGGAGAAACATCATTGGTAACCTTATTATGAGTTAATATGCAATTCCAAGGTTTAATTCCGTGTAATTATATTACTGAACACACTGGACGAAATGCCACTTGCTGTCTATTTAAACTCGGATTGCACTGTTTTGACAGGCTTATTTTTTGAAATCTACACAAGCAGAAATAACGTGTGAACGGGAAGGAAAGAAAAAAAGGGGAGGGTGGGCAAAAATCAGATAAATATATAGGAAAATTACATTAAAATCTCTTCATGACACAAGTAGTTGTCAATATGAGAGTAATTCCTTTTTACTTCTAGACTATTAAGAGTATTTTTTTAAACTTCTACACTCCCCCCCCCCATAAAACAAATTCTGTTAATGTTCAGAATTTTGAAAATATTATAGTAGAAAATGGAAGGAGGGAAAAAACGTGTAAACGGGAAGGGGGGAAAAAGGAGGGGGGAAATATTACATACCGATGTAATGTGAATACATGAACCTTTCCGTGGAAATTAAATCCCATTTTTCGTAAAGCGATTCGCACACCCGTATGCAGAACACGCAGGCATGATTTAAAAAGTTGATATTAACTTTTACACATGTGCAGGAAGATTTTTATTCATGAATTCGCGGCAATCCTCATTGGCGGGAAAGATCTGAGTCAGCCATATTTGTGTGCCCCGGAAGCTTCAAGAAAATGACGTCATGCCGACTCCAGTCAATCTAACATTCTTGTTAAATCCCCTTCTCAGTGACAGCCATTGCTTGGAGATCAACAAATTTAAGTTGAAGATAGCCACTTGACTCCAATTAACTCTTTAAGCTAAAAGAGATGGTTGTAGTCTTTGGGAGTTGATTTTGGACACTGTAACAGCTCTCAATTCTCCTAACAACTCCTTCTAGTCATTTGGCACCAGCAGGCTGGTTTTGCTTCAGATTACATGACCCAAGGTGCTGACCCGTGTGTCTGTGTGTGTGTGGGGGGGGGCACACAAAGAGAAAAGGCAATTGGCTACAATAATTTTACACATGTCGCATTATAATAGAGATATAGATATATTTGTGTTGCATATTTAAGACAACTTTACATAATGTTTCCCACACAAAGCTTTCGGCACTCATTCCGTGGAACAAAATTTCCTGGCTAGCTCTCCCCTGTGGCTCAGAATACAGAGCACACACACAAAACGGAAAAGTAATACTATCTTTCATCCCATTCCACAACTGGAAAGGGATTGGGTGTGCCTAGGGCAGGGGAACTGACCTTATTAGGAGCTTAATCCAGAGAACAATCAAATGTTTTCATATGCACTGTTGGTCGAGCAAGTCCTCTCATGGAGACCTTTCATGATATTTGATTCTTTGTTTAGCACCAGCACAGCCCTCTCAAAATCAAAGGACTTTAGAATCAGGCATCATTCATGATCTGATCCAGAAAAGACCCAGATTTTGAAGACATTCCGGGAAGGCTCAGACCAAACCCTGAGATCAGATCTCTGAACCTCAAACCCCTTTTAAAATGACTAAAAGAGCCATCTCCAAAGGATTCTGTGCAGAGGCAGCTACAATAATAGAAATGTCTCCCCATCATCTGTGTGTTCTCTCTGGACTTTGATATGGCACACATGAGAAGAAGCAGGGAGTGGAGAAATAAGGAGACACCAAGGAATACTATTTTGTCTTTTGTTTCATAATCACCATTAGGAAAATGAGAATGAGCCTTAGACACCGCTATCCCCAGTTCAACTGAGGATGGTTCACTCAGTAAGTGAAGGACTCTTGCAAGATATGAAATATAAGACAACATTGGACAACATACAAAACCGAAGCACTCTCCATAGATGGGAACACTATTTCAGCCCTCTGAAAGTGTGTTTCTATGGAGAGGGCCACAAATGACACATCAGGACATATTTTACAAGGTAAAAAAAATGAACAACATAAAAAACAATTGGCAGGAAGAAGGTCCAGGGTTGATTATTCATTATGGCAGCATCGGCAGGTACAGAAATAAAAGACCCTGGATTTCCAGCAATCCAATGACAACAGAACTCATCCTGAAAGCAAATGAGGGGATTCAGTGCTTAGCTAGACAGCCACACTAGATGGCATGAGGCTTTTCTGGATGAAACTCGTAAGACCATTTATTTAGCTCAGCAAGATGCTACCAATGCACAAACATAGCCAGATTTCAGGCTAAAGAAGGGGAAAAGGCTAGATGAGGTGGAGAGTAGGATCTGAGATATGGTACAAGGAGCATTAGCAGGTACAGAAGTTTGGCACAATTGGCAGCTCCATTAAGGGGAGTCTTGTCACAGAGGCCAGAGGAGCCCAATCCCCATCTTGGGGAAGTGGGAGGCAGCTCTCTTTGTTAGCCAAAAGGAGAACCTCTTTCTCAAGCATCAGCAACACACCCCAGACAACAAGCACCTCTAGGAAGGAATCAAGTATTCCATTTTCTCCCCATTCTAACAGAATCACCCAAGAGGGCAAGGTATGTTATGGTGTAAGAAAGAAAATGGAGACACTGAGATGCTCCGCTCAGAGGCAGAGGATGGAGAGTAATGACTGTGGTCTCTATTGCACTTTGTTTTATACATATACACATTTATAAAAAAATAAGAACTAAAACAATGGGGTGGGAGCATGGGGAAGAGGTCTGTCAAGTCAGCACTGCCTGCTCAGAGTTCACAGACTGAGTGACAGCTAGATTCCTGCATTCCCCATCTACGCTGCCCCCATTTCCCAGAATCCTCTGCCAGCAACCATTTGGGAACAAAGAGTCCTGATTTTGCAGAGCATCATCCGTGGCTGGGGAGGCCGCGCTGGCTTCAGCATGGTGGAGCCAGGAAGCTGACAGCCTGGAGAGTTTCCAACACTTGGATCCATGAATACAGAGCTCCTCCTATTCATGTGTGCTCTCTGGCCAATCCTGAGGATGGTGGGTGGAACCTCCATCTTTGCACCACCATTGATGAGACAGACTTCTGCCTTGAATCCCTTTTCGTACCTGCCCATGTGGACGAGGTGCGTTTTCACAGGATAATGAAGTTGAGAGTTTTTCCTGTGGAGAGAAGGGGTACGTAGGCCCATCCCACACCTGCGATGGGGAACGCTTCCTTGCTCCCAAGAATGTGCTGCCGGCTGCCCCTGCTACCTCAGTCGTCCGTCAGACTTGATGGCCCCCAGTTCTGATTTGGGGTCCGGGGACAGCGAACTCCAGGAGGTTTTACTACAGAGCTCCAGGGTGGAGCAGCTGGAGGGGCTTGCCACGCAGAGGCCGGCCACCGACCAGAAGTTGCTGACAGTGCTGTCTGTCCAGTTCTCCAGAGCCTTCCCCACGAGCTGTGTATGCTGGTGGGCGCCTTTTTCAGTTTCATCCGGATGTGGGAGGCTCAAGATCCCAGACAGGCCCTGGAAATTTTGCTCCATGTACTCGTTGCGGGGGGGTCCAGCGTGCAGCCACTTGCCATCATCTGAGCCAGAACACAGAAGGAAAAGAGATTAGATGAACGCTCAATGAATGCTCTGCAAACTCCTATGGGGCAGGATATTCTTATTCAGCATTATCCTTATTAAACCTGTTTTACCCCACTTCCGATCCTCATCCTCAAAAGCGCTGTGCTGGGCATTCTGCAAAGCCCACCAGGTGGATGGGATGGGGCTATTGTGGTTTATGCCATAGTTTTTAATTCCATTGGGCAGCAGACCAAAATACTTACCTGGAAGCAAGTCACACTGCATTTAATGATGGGGCTCACCATCTGAGTAGACATGCATAGGATTGGGCTTTTGGGAAAGGCAAGGTGCAGATTTAAACAAAATTTAAACAAAATAAATGCCTTGAGGAAATTTTGTATTGGATTAATGGACACATAACATACTGAGAATCTCAGTTGTACATCTTTTTAAGAGAGAGTTTTCTAGTCCTCATGAAGGTAGGCTTGATGGCACTGAGGTCATGCCTACTGAGCCTTGGGTTCATCATCATCATCACGTGTCTAATGATGATGGGGGTTGAGCAGGACTTCCAGTGGTCAAGAGTGGGACCAGTTCTTCTGTGTAGCACTTTGTCCTATGACTGACAGAAGTCAAAATCAGGGTGCAATCCTAAGCTGCATTAGAACAGCAAGGCTGCTGGGCCTGCGCTGTATCCGGTGCAGCTTTGGAGCGCTTCCGAGTCTCCCTGGGGCAAGGGCCCATTTGTTCCTTGCATCTGCACCTGCTGTATAGCAGGCACAGAGCCGAGAACGCTGTGTGGCCCGCCCACCCCCCGCCCAGAACCACTCGTGTGCCAGCCGAGTTCTACTGGTGCACGAGCGGTGCGGCCTTGGGCCGATGCTGCTGCTAGCATCGTGGTTGCTGGTCGGCAGCCCCGCATTGGTGCTAGTGCCATTGGGCCAATGCAAGCGGTTAGCGTCAGCCCAAGGGCGCATCTAGGATTGCGCCCTGAGTCATGCAGTAAGAGCAATGCATGAAAATGTGCTTCATTAGCATTGTTTATATCAAATGAGTTCAGCTTTTTCTTGGAACTCAATTTTGATGTTTTTTTTAAGGCAAATATTCAAACACATAATTGAATCCACCTCCCACACAAGGAACAATCCTCCTATGACCCCATTTCACCCTCCTAGAAACTCAGAGACACCCACCTCCCACTCAGGAAGCCTAGAATTCTGCCCCACAAAAATGAAACATCGTGGTTCTAAGTATGGCAGCTATACACATTTCAATTCTAGCATTCTCCCCCCCCCCCGCCCCAGTTAACACAGCGCTATTTTTAGATTATCGTCAGGTTTTATATAACATCTGCAAGTTTTGCATTATTCTGATATGCCTTTGGGCGGAATTATCTTCATATATATAAGATTACTGTAACATTTCACATTTTGCATTTGGAATAATTATGCAGTCTGCTGGTAGCTGCATTCAGTTAGGCTTCTGAATTTGCCGATATAATGTTGTCCTTTCTTTATCATTTATATTCAAAAAAGGGACGCGAAGTACAAGATGGGGACCCACGTAATATCAAGAAACAAGTAAGTATGTAGAGGCAGGGTGATGGGGATCACAAACCATAGGGAAGGACTGGAAGCTTCCTGATGACTAGAAGCCCCCCGTATAGATTTTTCCAGGTGTTTCCCATATTCAGAAGAATCATGTGGATGTGGTTTCACTGCTTCAGCCTATAACGCTACAGAATACTAATGTGGGTGCATTCAATCCTGGACCCCACAATGTCTACATCTCTCTCTCTCTCTCTCTCTCTCTCTCTCTCTCTCTCTCTCTCTCTCTCT
>JAJKFI010000048.1:2836790-2848266 GCA_029204185.1 Lerista edwardsae
GTGTGTGTGTGTGTGTGTGTGTGTGTGTGTGTGTGTGTGTGTGTGTGTGTGTGTACACAAATATGTATGTATATATAAAAATATATAGCATTTTTTTTAAAGCTGATTGGCATCAGAAAAATTGGGATAGAAGTACTCTAGTTCCAAAGCTGAGTTGTTTCTGGCAGCGATCAGAAGTAGCAATATTAGTAGTAGGAAAAGGAAAGGGCCTGGGAAGGATGAATAAAAACTAACAGAAAGCTTTTTTGAGCCTTTAAGAAAAACCCTACACATATTTTACAGTTTTTTTTTGAAATAATGAGATCTAGAACCTTGATTTTAAAAAAGTAAATAAAAAATCCCCCCTCCCTGCAAGTTGGGTGTCTAGAAACAATAGGTAGCCAATTTTCCAGCTGCTATACTTTGTGGCCATGCAGGTATATTGACTTCACTGCAAAACTGTAGCTGGGGACTTGTACAATTGCAATTACCTTGGCTCCATTAAGTCAATGAAGCAATAGTACGTCTCTCACAGTGAGTCACAAATTTACTGTACTACCACAATGTGATGTACTACCACAAGCTAATTAAATGGACATTTTACTGTTCTCTCTCCACCCATTCTTGCCCACAGTTTGTTTTTCATTCACTCCCAGTACCAACCTGTCCTCACTGAAAGAATTACCTGGCATTGTCTCGGCCATGAGACTTTAGGAAGTTCTTGTCTCGGTATCTGGACAGGAACATCACCAGTTCATCATTGGTCCTGTAGGGGGCAGCAATTTAAAGGCAGAATCAATATAACTGAGGGAAGAAAGTTTGTGTTTTTTGGGGGGGAGGGCTTTATAGATCAGGTCCAGTTAGGGCAGAACATTTGCATATAGAGGAGAGCAGGATCACAGCAGCAGGCTCCATTGTCAGTCTATGTAAATCTCTTTGTCCATGTGTTTTGGAACCCTGCTTTTTCAGGGCTCCACTTTTACGAGGAAATCCCTGTATTTGTATCTTTTTTGGCTTTCCTCAGACGAACACAGGGAGGTTGGTGGCTGAGCCTCCGACCACAATTCTGCTTCCCCCCTTCCATGTCTGTCTATTCTACTTTAACTGAACACCCTAATCTTTAAAAAGAGAACAGCAGGCCAGGAAACGGGGCTATAAGCACTACAAGCATGCCAGTCCTCGTTACATGCCAGTCCTCGTTATTTGCAAATTCGCGTATCTGCGAGGGGCAGAACTGCAACTTACTTTGTTATCTGCAATTGTTATCCACTATACAGAGACCTTCAGAAGCCTACAGTATAGGGACCTGCAGAATGGCACCTGCGACCAGCAGAAACATCCACTAGCCACGTCACACGGTCCATGCTGGTTGCAGGTACCGTTCTGAAGAATGGAAGGTCTCTGCAGCATTCAGAGATCTTTGGGCACTTCCTGCTGCACGCTGCTTGCTTCTTGAGGGTCTCTGCTGGATTCCTCTGATGGCAGATAAGGTACCCCTTGCACCTAACCTGGAGTGAAAGAAGCCACTGTTGGCATGCGCCAGAGAAACAGGTAGTAAATGCTCGCAGGCTCAAGCTTGCTTATGCAGCCGAGCTGGGAGGTCGGGGTGGAGCAAGGGGGCAAGGAGGCTCCATATAACCCCAGGCTAGTGGTGATGAGGGCATTCTGGAGGAGGCTGGCTGGCAGGTAGGATGCCGGCCAGCCAGTGAACCCAAGCAAGGCTGCTGGCAGGGAGGAGGACCGGTGGGTGAAGGAACCCCCTTCCCCTGCCTACCTCTGAGGTTGCTTGGATCCCTTGACAGGTCAGGAGGCTGGAGGGAGCCCAGCCACACCTTTCGCCAGCTCCAGCCACTAACTCTCGCAGTGCCCCTAGGGCAGCTTCCCCTGGCTGCCCCTTTCTCGGCAGCGCCAACAAAATTCAAAATCCAATTCATAAACAGGCAGCAAGCTTCAAAATAGTGCACTTGCTCACGGGTCGGTAATGGAACTTTTAAGATGGAAAGCTTTTAAGGCCAGCGCGATACATCTGCTTTCATACTCGGGACACCCAGGGCCAACTTTCCAGCAATTTCCAGCAACTTTCTATCCAATTTTCCAGCACCAATGCAGCCGCAATGCAGCGGAACACACATTCCCTTGCCTTGAGGAGGACTTCTTGACTACCTGCACCACCACCGCAGGCTACAACTTGGCTGCATCAGCACTGGAAGGCTGTATAGGAATTGGCCCACAGGCAGGCCAAACAGCAAAACATGATGCCAGATCTGCTCTATCTGCATGTACAGGCATACCCCAATATCCGCTGAGGTTCCGTTCTGGCCCCACCATGGATACCTGAAACTGGATACCAAGGATTCCTTTTTAAAGATAGGGGAACATCAGTGGTATTGCTGCAACAGGGTAAAAAACGAGATTTGTTCAATGTTCCCCTATTTTTTTAATAGGTGTCGCAGTATCCATAGTATCCCTGGATAACTGAAACTGTGGATACTGGGGCACACCTGTACTTCTCGAGTATGGGCTGCTATCATAGTCACAATAGTACCGTCGATGGGACCGCATGGGATGGCAGTTTCATTATTCTCAACTTCTGATCTCAAGTTGTTCGTTGTGCTATGCACAGATCACAACCCTGGCCTCAAGTACCCGTACTGCAAGAGAAGTGATTTGACTCCAGCAACCCTCACAGACAAGCCAGGCCTCAGAATTTTGCTGAATAGAAAGGCCATCCCTACAAAGATTTGAGTTAACTGTCATGCTTCCCTGCAAACATTGCTCCATCGGGCAGCACCATCCTAAACAATGATGCATTAACTGTCAGGCCTTCTTCTGACCCTTCAGACATTCTCTGCTCTCCATTCTGCCCCTCCGGCACTTTCTCCTACTGACCTGGTAGGATAGTCTGTGGCACTGAGGTTGATGAAATAGTCCCAGGCCCAGTCCTTCACTTCCAGCAGGTCCTTCATGCTCCGCAGGTACATCTTCAGCAAGCTGGCCCCACCCCAGATCGTGACCATGCGCCAAGGCGTGACCCGGATGTTGGGATAGTTCTGGGCCAGCTCCACTACTTCGCGATGCAGGTAAGTAGAGCGCTGCAGGGGGGCAGGGAAGGCAAGAAGACTGAATGCCAAGTCCACAGTATACAGAATGTTTCAAGGAGATCATTGCTTAATTCAGGGGTTCCCAAAGTATGCAACATGATGCCTTAGGGCACAGGTCCTTGGTGGTCCTTCCTTCCTTTGCCTGGATGCTGCCATCTTGGATTTTGCAGAATCTCATGAGATTTGGTGCAGCCATCTTGGATCTCGCAAGATGTCGCCAGATCCAAGATGGTAGCACCTGGCTGAGCCAGGAAGGAGAAGCTGTGGGGGCATCATGACTTGGGTACGTTTGGGAACCACCGGTGTAAATTTGTTTCCTCCCTCTTCTTCCTCAAAGCGTGCCTAGAAATGTACAGAGCAATACAAAACTATGACACGTAGAGGAGAAGCTTGAACTTTCCATGACGAAACATTTGAAAAAAAATATAGATCGTATGCTCAATTCCCCCCCCCCAAGAGGGGGGGGGTTCCAGGGGTCAGCAAAAGGGCTTTTTTCTGCTTTAACAGGCATGCTACCCTCAACATGATGCAGGCAACTACTCTGTTTCTAGACTACTCCCCGCTTCTAAACCCTGACCCCAGACAGTTGGGCCCAATCTGGGCCGCTCAGATTTGCACCAGCAATTTCGCTGGCCCAGATCCGAGCAGCCTCATAGGGCAGGCTGGGGCTTACTCTGGTGTAAGGGGAAAATATCCCATTACCCTGAGGTGACCTCCAACTGCTGCCTAACTAATGTCAAAGAGAGGGGTTCTTGCCTGATGTTCCCATGTTACAGGTGTAGGGTTTTTTTTTCCAGGTGACTTGCAATATGAAATGATAGTTTAGAAATGCATTTACCTCTTCATCTGTTCTTTGTGAGAACCAGAACTTTTCTATATTCATCCCCCGCGACCCAAAAATTCTGACTTTACCAAGTGGACAGCCATTATTTGTGATTGGCCATCATTGCCACTGAACACTCCTCACCCCGAATTCTTCAGCACACCCAGAAAACTAAGAGTAGGAGATGACTGTGTACACACACACATGCCTCACTTTTCATTAAGCGTGTGTATGAGTATATACACAGAAGCATACCTGAAGGGGGATCACAACGCAGTTTTGCAGGCTGCTGAACTCCGGTGTAAAGCGTTCCTTCCCTCTTGCCCTCACAGTTTTTGGAGGAGGTCTCTCTTCCGCTTACCTCTCCCTGCAAGGGGGAGGAGGAGGGGACACTTTACAGTGGAGTTCAGCAGCCGGCAGAACTTAGCATTGTGATCTCCCTCCAGGTACGCCTCTGTGGAGAGAGAGAGAGATCGAGAGAGAGATCGAGAGAGATCGCGCACTTCTAGCTCTGATTAGAACCCTCCATATGGCAAGCAAGAATGAGGAAAGCATCTTGGACAGGAATCAATGTAAAAGATTCAATAAAACAAGACAAGGTTAGAGACTTCCTTTCATTGTGATACTTTGAAATAAAGACGTCCTCTGTCTGCAAAAGTTATTTGGCTCCCAAAATCACACCCGTCTTTCTCCTGAACACTCTGCACAGTGAGAAAAAGGACATCCTTCCCGGAGACCTCGCGGGGGGGGGGCGCTTGCCTTCTTTTGCAATTGACTTTTGTGAAGGCAGAAGTGACATGTGTCCCTGCAGCTTCTCTCTCTCACTAAGGCCCAGCGTGAAGCGAGATGAGGCGAGTGCAGAGCTATCTCTGCCTCCCTTAGGTTCCCTTCAGTGCAGAGTATCAGGTGTGTGTGTGGGGGGGGGGAATGACTTCTGTGCAGTGGTCCTCACCAGGAGGGGAGAGGCAGCCTGGCAAAGGGATTTGTGGACGTCTGCTTCATCCCATGATCTCCCGCAACCAACACACTATTCACACACCCCAAGAGGCCACCTGCCTGACCTTGTCGACATGGATGTAGAAGAAATGCTGCTGGTGATAGATTGCTTTGATGAGGCGCTTCAGCTGGCGGATGGCTCGCCCATGAACCACCAGCATGTAGGCAATGCGCACTGGCTTGCTCACCGAGGCTTGCTCACCGAGGCTCACCCTGCTGTCGTCCCATTGGATCACAGGACTGACTTTCCCTGCAGATCAAAGGGATCACACACAGAATCAGCATCATCCAAGCAGGATTCCACCTGTCGCCTTCGAGAGGAGAGAGAAGGGGAGCTGTTGTGCACGCTCTTTAGAACCGGGGGGACAGCCACTAAAATTGAGTGTTGGGCGAGTTAGAACAGATAAAAGAAAATACTTTCAAACCCAGGGTGTAATTAATCTGTGGAACTCCTTGCCACAAGAGGTGGTGATGGCGTCTGGCCTAGGTGCCTTTAAAAGGGGATTGGACAGATTTCTAGAAGAAAAGCATCACAGGTTGCAAGCCATGATGGGCATGTGCCACTTCCTGGTTATAGAAGAAGGCTATCTCAGAATGCCAGAGGCAGGGGAGTGGCAACAGGATGCAGGCATCTTGTTGTCTTGTGCGCTCCCTGAGGCATCTGGTGGGCCATTGTGAGATACAGGAAGCTGAAGTAGATTGGCCTGATCTAGCAGGGCTCTTATAGGGCCAAATGACTTTCAGGTTGGGAGCACAGCTTTAAGTCTAGCCTCAATCCCTGATGAAGAGACGTGGCACTAACTCAGAATAGCACATTTACAGTGTTACCCAACTGCACCCACCAGGATACAGCTGAGATGTTAGAACATGGGGAATGCGAAGAAAAGGCACACTGCCAACATGTCATCACTGTATGTGTATAATCAAGTCAGGATTTAGATACAATCCGGACCACAGGCCAACTTTGGAATGTCTTCACTCTGCTGATCAACTTGTTTATCTGTGTTTGCATAGACCAGGGGTCTTCAACCTTTTTCGTGCCACAACCCCAATCAATCTAGTATGGGACAGGGGTCCCACCACTGATCCTGACCCTTTTCCCAGGACCCAATCTGCCCATCTTCTGCCCCTGCATGCCCTACCACTTGTATCTTCACAACAACCCTGTGAGGTAGCAGCCTGAGCAGGGACGGCCTTAAGAGCTGCAGGGCAAGACAGCGAGAAGAGGCTGTGCAGGATGATACCAAGAACTCCATTTTGGTAAGGTAGTATCAGTATTAGATTGGATCCAAGCCCTCTCTTGCACAGGCTCTGAACGGTTGCCGTGACCCTCCAAATGACGCTTTGAGACCCCCATTGAGGTCACAGTGCACAGAATGAAGAACACTGCCATAGACCACTTGGGTACCAATTTTCTGAGCGTTTTGTTCAGTCCCACATCCCACAATGTGTTGAAAGGCATTAAATGTTAGGGAGCAAGCCAAGCAATTTTGCTTTCTGGCCAATAAACAGCATTATCAGACACCGAACCAACACTGAAAGCCCAGTCAATTTGCAAGGAAGCTAATGGGAAGAGCCTTAATTAGATTATGTGTGTCTCCTTTAATCAAAGGGTTAGTTACAGCTTAGAGTGGGAGGGGCCATAGCTCTGCAACCAAGCAGGTGGTGTGCATGCAGGCAGAAAGTCCCAAGTTCAAGCCCTGGTATCTCCACTACAAGGCTGGGAAACACCTGGAGCAGCAGTTGGGGAAGGCTGGGAAACACCTGGGGCAGCCAGCCAGCCAGCCCATGTTCAGAGATAGAATGCCACTGCATCAACCAAGCACCTCTCCAAAGATGCTTACCTGAGAGCTGGCACTGCCGGGGCAAAGAGCGTGGCATGAGGTTCCCGGCTTGGTGCAGGCACACCACATTGGCGATTTCCTGCTGGCACTGCTTGCTGCTGGCCCTGGCTAACGCAGACAAGGCGTCCTTGCCCGTGATCTCACACTTGGGGGTGAAGTTGTTCTCCGTGGGCTGCGGTGCGCCTTCCACGCTGCCCGTGTCGCCGTGCTGGAACATTCCGAGCTGGGCGTCCCCTCTGAGCTCTGTCAGATTCCTCCTGCTTGAGGAATCCGAGTACGCCGGCAACCTGCGCCCAGGCTTGTGCTTGACCGTGACCGCTCTCACCACCTTGGCCACCAGAACGCCAGGGTTCTCCGGGCGGCTTTTCCATCGCCCATGCTTCCGGCTTAAGCCGCTCCGTCGGCCTGCTGAGCTGTCCGAATCCTTGGATCCTTCGTGGTTTTCAAGCAGCCGGGCCTTCTTCTGTCGCCCCTTCTCCAGTTCCGATCAGAAACAAAGGGGAAAGTGGGGGGGCAGGAAGAGGAAAGATTAACATTGCGTTCATCACCCAAATATACACTATGGTTTGAATAGTTAGTACCACTCTTCTTTTAATAGAGAAGTGGTTCCCAAACTGTGATCTGTGGCTCTCTGGGCAGCCACAGAATCCAGCCAGGGGCACTGTGGAATCCTTGCAAAAAACCCACTGCCCTATACAATATAATCGTAGCCCTAATGGGGCATTGTGGCGAATGGCCCCGTTGGTCAAGGGAGCTCCAAGTCAAAAATATTAGGGAACCACTGGTTTAATATATCACGAACCCTGTGTATGATTCACCCTGCTTTCTGCAGACAGGTTCTTTTAACCAGAAAAAAACACCTAACAACCATATACCAGTTTATAGAACAGGCAACTACGCTCCAGATCACCACAGAAACCCAGGGGTAAAAGGACAATGATGGGTTCCCACAAGTAGTCTGGGATTTTTGAAAAATGAGCCACTGATCAATTTTAAGATATCAGCAAATGGTCATTCCATCCCCCTGCATCAGCCTTTCCGATTCAACCCATGTTTAATATACAGTCAGTCCTTGTTTTCTGCTAGGGTTAGGTTCATGGAAACACTCGCAGATGCCAAATTTGCAGAGAATAAACCACTGATCCGGTAGGATCAATGAGTTAGGGGCAAGGGGTACCTTCTCTGTCATCAGAAAAATTCAGCAGAGACACTCAGGAAGCCAGCAGAGCGCAGCAGGAAGTGCCAAAAGATATCTGAATGCTGCAGAGCTCTTCAGAATGACACCTTAAACATGACCAGCGGATGCTTCTGCCAGCCATTTTAAAGGGGTCAGCACTGGGAACAGGTGCTATTTTGAAGGTCCCTGCAGCCTTCAGAAGGTCTCTGCATAGTGGATAATGAGGACAGAGGTGCAGATAATGAGGTCGGTAGCAATTCTGCTCCTCACAGATTAGCAAATTTGCAGATAGCAAGGTTGTCGATAGCAGATTGAGTGTATATATCAAATACACTTACTTCAAGTGTAAAAAGCAGAATGTATGTACATATTCAGGTTAGCCTTAAAAAAAAGTAAGGCTGGAAGAAAGGAAGCATTTGCCCCCCCCCCCCCCGGGCAGGGGCCCCACCCCACTCACAGAGCATTCTTAGTTTTGTAATTCATTTCTCTGTGTGTTTGTCCATCTCTAGCAATCTTTTTCTTTACTAGATAAAGGACCACCGAGGATTTTCCTCCTTCAGCAAGGCACCCTCCTCAGGAATAAAAATGTCTAGACTAAAGGCAGTTTGCAAGCCTATCTGTTAAGCATGCCGCTCCATTCACTTGCACGAGAGATGAGGAAGCGATTGCAATGAGGAGAGTGGAGCAGAGGGGGGATTGCCCTCCTGTCTCCCCAAACAGGCTTCCCTTCTCCAGCACGGAACAGACAGGAAACTGCCAATGACAGATCAGGGCTAACACCGCCAGCGTGCGCAGGGAGCAAGTTGCTCTACACACAGAAACAATCATCTGCAGTTCATCATGTCTGAATTCAGCCTTAACAGGTTCACCCACATCCAGCCTTGCTGTTAGGCAGCTTTACTCCCCCCCCCTCAGGCTTCTCTCCACCATTTTGGTCTCTACAGGAGCAGGCTTGTATAAGTAATTCACAAGACAACAACGCTGTCCGACTGGTTTAGCAATTCCTCTGGTAAATTCTAACATGCCAAGTTGAGGAAGAAAAAAGTGTCAGTGTCACAAACCAGCTTCCCAGGGAGGGTTTCAGGACCCCATGACAACACTGGGCTTTCCAAGTTTTGATTAAAATCTGATCTAGGATATACCACAAAACTGTAATCAGTTCCCCCAGAAGGCTATTTCTCTCCCAATACATATTGGGGGGGGGGAGAGTACCCCGCAAAAGTCTGCTAAGGAAAGATGCTAGGTCTGTTACTCCCATTCTGCCAGTGTGGGGAAGGGCTGGAGGTCGTGAGACTGTACCTATTTTGAATGCAGAAACTCCCAGGTTTGATTTCTGGCATCTCCAGCCAGGGCTGGAAAAGACCCCTACCAGACCCCTGCCAGTCAGCGTAGAGCAGTGATTTTCAACCATATCCTGAGAAGGCGCTCACGTTGTCAAGCCACAACATCAGTTTTTGGAGAACTGACAGGGCACACCACACTGCCAGTTCACATCCCCGAATAGCCCTACAAATAAATGACCTGCCCAAACTCCCATAGCACACCTGTGGACCATTCACAGCACACCAATGTGCCATGGCACCATGTAATGGTTGAAAATCACTGGTGTAGACGATATTGAGCTAGATGGACCAATGTCATTGGTACTGCCACATTGCTAATGCCACTGCCTATGCTTTTCCAGCTTCACCCAATGTACCCAAATCTGCTACCCAAGTATCTGGGCCCCAGGGTTATAAATGCACTTCAAGTTAGGCCGGTCTAGATCCCTTAATTTATTTTGTGACACTTGTTTAACATTAAAACAAACACAGACAGCAATTTAGGAAAGAAAACAAAAGTGAACTGTAATTCTGAGGCTTGTGTCTGTATGGATGGTAGTTTGCTACCATCTATAGAGACTGTCTCTATAGATTTTAGAGTAAATATCAGGTTTTTATATATTATATAATATTATACATAAATATAAGTAAATATAAGATTTTAGAGTAAATATCAGCACCTGAATATTTCTGAGTGAAATTATATGAATGAAATGAATGATCAGAAATATCATTCTCATAACTAGATCAGAATTATGATGGACAGCATTCTCCCCAGACGGGATTCCGAATCTCCACCCCCTTGAAAAGCCTCTTTTTTTGTAAAGGCTGCTTAGTCTAGTGGTTCCTAAACATTTTCGACTGGCAGCTCCCTTAACCTACTGAGCCACTGGCCGTGACTCCCCATCAGGGATACAATCCTATACATTGTACAGGGCAGCGGAATTTTTGCAAGGATTTACCGGCTCCCCTGGCTGGTTTGCATGGCTCCCCAGGGAGCCATGGCTCACAGTTTGGGAACTACTGTCTTAGGCAATCAGGGACTTGGTGGTCAGGCTTTGTGACACGTGTATTCTCAGGATCAACCAAAAAAAGCATTAACACTCTGCCTTTCCCAGTGGAGTGTTAATGATCAAAGACACACCAGGCAGCCAAGGGGATCACCAGCTGGCATTACATTTATGCTTTTTAACCATCACCACTGACTGGGCATTTACTCATTTGGAATTAAAGATACGCTGATCGGGGGCAGGGGGCAGCAGATGCACCAACACCCACCCTGGTGCATTTATTGCTTCCTGGGATGCGGCCACTCCAGCATGCTCTCATGGGAACCTGGGGGTCAGTTCTGCAGGTGTAGCTTCTGTATCAAAAAGGAGTGTCTCCATCCCACTCAAGGCGCAATCCTTGCCTGGAGTTAAGCCGGCACAAGTTAGGCCAGCTGCCAGCACAAAGGACACTGTAAAATGTGTTTGGACCACTCTCGGAGTCAGAGAGGTCCGCACACAGACGTGCGCCATCCTCCCTGACTCCAAGTGTGGTCCAAACGTGCTTTACGGTGGCCCTTGGGCTGGCCAAACTTTGATGGCCTAACTGTGCCAGCTGAACTCCAGGTTAGGATTGCACTCCAGTTAATTAAAGTCGATTGTGGAGAAACAGCATCTATGGGTGAGTGGAAAGAAGGGGACTCTTACTGGGTCCAAGTGACTTCTGATTGTGGAGGATTCTGGACAGCCTGGAAACCAGAGCAAACTCCCAGCTTCTCAGCCTCCCAGCTTCAACGTTAGCCATGGACACAAGCCTAGTAAAGTAAGAATTGCTCACTCAGCCCTTTCAGGTCAACATCCTGTCTCTTGCTGGGGCCTGCACTTCAGATGTCGGAACAGCAAAACAATGAAGTAATTACGGAGGCTCTCCATTCCCCAACTGTCAGGCTTAAGTGAAGTTGCATCTCTTATACATATCGGCAAATTGCTATTGATGGATCACCCACCATGCATTTGTCCGAGTCTGTTTTGATTGCTACTTACTATGGATCTGTGACAACCGTAACAGCTCCCCCCTCCCCTCCAAACAGGCATCTATTCAAAGAGGTGGAAAAGCTGCGCATTTTATGTGCATTGCTTTCACTTGCTTCACCCCCCCTCTCCCATTTAGCTGGGGTCTCTCAGGCATTATTCTCTCCCCCCTGTTGTTTGTTTGGAGTGTTTATAGCAGAGTTGGGGGCTTGTGGA
>JAJKFI010000048.1:2848426-2885493 GCA_029204185.1 Lerista edwardsae
CCCCCCCCCCCCCCGTTTCTTACTGCAGGGTAAATGCAACCTGCTCCACTTTGTACAAAGGCAATGCTTCAAGCTAAGCTGGAGGTTCTCATCTCCACGATTGTCATTAAAGGGCCCACCCTGAAGCACTTCAACAGCTACGTACATGACACTCATGTGAAAAAAAATCAAGCACGTTACTTGAACGCATCAAATAATTTAAAATCAAACAGGATTGCTTCAACAATTGCTTTCGCGTCGGCTATGCCCTCCCCACTCTGCACTGATGCGAACACTTGTCAAGTAAGGAAGCTAATCTGGAGTAAGCCCTCAGGCAATTCTGCTCACATGAACACAGTCTCAAAAGCAGTGTCATTTTGGATGTGCATCATTGGCCTGACCAGAAAATGAATAACGTTATTTTTCCAGGACTCCTGTTATATTGGCTAGCTGGGTAGGACAATCGACATGCAGGAAGACTGCAGCCCACTCTCACTGGGACTGATTCCAGCCCACTCACATTAGTACCTGTCATACTTGACATCTGAGGGGTCAGACATGAAACTGGCTACATCCCCCTTTTTGCACAATACAGACTGTGATCAACTTCTGTAGCCTATGGAGGCACAGTAAGCTTTGTCTGCTTACTGTAGGCACTTCTGTCTGCTTTGTCACACAAAAGCCATGGGTAGCCAAGCGGTCAAAGAAAGTCTCACCGTTCAATCACAGGGCACTGTACTGAAGCATAGCTGGAGTACTTGGTCCATCATTGTTGTGGACCAAAGAATGATGCCCCTTCAATACAAGGATGCTCTGGGGTGGACTCTGAGCATCGCAGATCCTGGAACGTGCAATCCAGTATCCTTACTTAGGATAGGCAAGGCAAGGAATGGAGCCCAGGCAACACAGCTGAACCTGCCACAATAGGCAATAACTTCAGCCTATTAAAAAGACAAGTCTGATGGGCTACCCTGTACCCCTGAGCGGGTGAATTTGCACTAATACAGATATTTGAGTGTTACACATGTCCTGCTGGAAGTGTAAACAACCATCTTCTACTGTGCTTTTTTTTTTTTTTAAACGAGCAATTCCATTTGTTAAAAAACAGGCTCAATACAAGCAAAGATCAAAAACTTCCTCCGGTTTCTACTTCAAGCCCGCATCCTAGAGGGAGGCCAGAACAGGGAGAGGTAACAGCTCATTAGTCACCAGGCTGAGCCATCTGTTCGGAGACTTATAAACCTGTTTTCTCTGCTCAGGAGGTGAGCGCTGAGGAGGGAGGCCGGGAAACAGGCAGAGCGCTGCTCCTCGCTCACATCCGCACATCCTGGCAGGGTTCAGCAACATGGTACCCTCCGGAGGAAGGAAACATTGGCATCTTTTTGGGAAGGAAGGAGTTTGGCTTCAAACAGAGGCTGGGAAAGCAAGGGGGAAAGATGCTCAGGGGCCTGTGGTCCCGAATATATTTCTTCTCTGGAGCAAAGTCATCTCGCGTATGCTGAGATTTGAACTCCCAGCAGCATCTGTGCCCCTGTATTGGTCCCCTTCCGGAATGCTGCCCCCGCCCTCCGCCAGTCCAATCTGCTACATCCCCTTTCTAAACAAAGGCACCCTTGGGGAGAAGCCTGTTCTTTGTGCCAGGCAACCTGGAAGTGGTACTGAAAAGGCAGAGGAGGGGTGCCCTGCTGCTCAAACACCTGTGCAGGGCTCCCTTCCCTCTCAGCATGCACGGCTGAGCATTCAAAGCAGGCCTCCTAAGCAGTGGCTGCAGTCACCCTTGCAGGCAAATCCATCTCTCCCAAAAGGAGCTCTTCATCAGGCCTGTGACAGGTGAGAGCACATCCTTCTTGTCCCAGTCCTTCCGTCATCTGCCACTTAATGAACTCAGTGGTTCCTAATTGCTGCATTGTGCCAAGGCAATCCCTTCTGCTCCAGCCACGGAGGAAGGAAAATAAATTAGTCCCAACTTCTACTTAGCGCTTCTGCAGAACCTGGGTGCACGTTTACTGCCTGCATAGATTCTCTGCTGTTCTTCCCACCAGGAATCTCATTTTTGCTCTCTCTCTTTCTCTCTTCTCGCCTGGGCCAGACGAACTGGCTGCCAACACAATCCACAAGGGCTGCTTTCTTGACGAAATCATCACATTGGGCAGTCGATTCCCTATTGGGATCTAAAGCACCTGGAATCTCCCTTCTCCACATGTGATGCAAAAGATGCTACCGCCCATGCCTGGGTGATGGCCCCTCTGTAATGGCCCCCTCCAACCTGCATGGCTTCCCTTTTACAACAGGTCACAGCCTTGACTTGCATTTGAAAGGCTTTCTTAGGAATTAATGTATTTTGAAATGATTTGCCAGTATGCTATACGGGATTGCATACAGGATTGCGCCCTGAATCTGCAGCCCTGCATACAAGAATCTGTATGTTAGGTGGCAATCCTAACCTGGTGTTAGGCCGGCACAAGTCCCTTGTGCTGGCCCAGGAGTGTTGCAGATACGCCGTAAAGCATGCTTGCAACACTCTCTGAGTCAGGGAAGCTGGCACACAGTTGTACGCGGTCCTCCCTGATTCTGAGAGCGGTCCAAACTACGGTGCATTTGCAACACTCCTGGGCCAGCCCAAGGGACTTGTGACAGCTGAATGTCAGGTTAGGATTGCGCCCACAGTCAATTTCATTGGAGGCTGCTGCACACTTAACTCAGAATATTAGGCTATCTAGCTCAGGACTGTTGACACTGACCAATAGCAGGTTTCAGACAGGGGCCTTTCCTACCTGGAGATGTGAAAGACTGAACCCAGGACCTTCTGCGTACAAAGCATGTGCTCTTCAACTGAGCCTAATCAGATGTTACCATTACAAATCCCCCAAAGTTCTCCAAGGCCTCAGACAAAGGTCTTCCTCAGCCCTCGTTCTGCAGACCCTGCCCCCCCCCCCGCACCAAAAAAGAAGTTGCCAGGGGTTCAGTCTGAGACCTTTCACAGGCTGTCAAGCAATGTCCTTTCCTTGAGTAGCCATAGCAACCTCTGTTAATAGAATCAAGTTTTGCTCCATTCCTGCATTGCCCAGACCAGTCTTGGGCATTTAACAAGCCTTCACAAGTCACACGGTGCAAAATTCCTACACTCAGTGCACAACTATCTGTAACCGGCACATATTACTGTACTTCTGTAACTACTCATGGCATTCACATGTGCAGGTTGCTACTGAATCCGTAAATGCTGGAAAGCCACAACTGCCTACAGCATCCTTCTCAGTGCACATGCAGTCGTGCTTCATTATCCACTGGAGTTCCATTCTGGAACCCCCAGTGGATACCAAAATCAGTGGACTGAAGTCAGTGGAAAAATAGCTTTAAAGATCCACTTCCAGGTTTCTTGCTCCTCCACTGTCGGCCTGGAATGCATTAGATGGGGCGAATAATGGAATCTAACTGAAGGTAGGAAATGGGATTTTGGCACTTTTTAACTTGGTACAAGGCATTTAAAGATTGACCCTAGTGTCAGTGATCTGTCAAATCAGTGGCTACCAAGATACTACTGTATACAGGGGGGGAAAACTCATATGACCCTCACACATGACAATTTACATGTGTGTTGCATTCTATTGCCTCATCAAAGTGTTGTCCACTAAAAAGAACTTTTATATACTAAATATAGTGGCCCTTAAGTTCTACAGACTAACATCCTGTTTCTCAAACTAGTTCCAATTATCCCTGCTGCTTGTTCTTACAACTCGTGTTCCAGCACAAGAATTGGGAGACATCTAACCAGAAAGAAGACATTTCCCAATACAATTAATAGAACAAAACATGCTGAAGTTCCTCCTACCTTGTCCTTGTTACAAAATAGTGGCCTCCCCAGGGTTAAAGAAAATACCTCCGATGACTATAGATGCTCATTTCCAAACCATCTGCCTTTACAGCATTGATGCTTTTCCTAATTGCATTTCCTACTATGGTCAACAGATCCTGGATTCTCTGACTCTTGTGTACTTGAGGCGAAATCTCAAAGGGGCTGGTAATTACATCAGATCACTTAATCCAGAATTCAAGTGTGTGGTCTGGGGTACATGGTGAAGTATTAGCATTAAGCTACATTTTTAAAACTAATGGAGATATTTCACATAGTTTTCTGAAGCCATTATTAACTGACTGAACTGAAATGGTAGGGGTTTTTTTTCTTTCCTTATTTTGTTTTGGAATGTTGTCTTTTCTGTAATACTGGTGTGAAACACTTATCATTTCCTTTCAAAAGCCGCTTGCGCAGACAAAAAATTCGCATTAGGCATCTTTAGAGGTGCCCTTTATGTTTCCCACTTTGAACACTGAGCAGATGAAGTTTGAAATGAGAAAACTAGTATGATCCTGAATTTGGATTTGAAGCATAAAAAGCCCCTCAGACACAGAGCCCAGAGTTCAGTCCCAACTATGTTTACCTGGGAAGTGTCACTTTGATTGGAATGGGGCTTCCTTCCAAGTTTGCTTAAGACTGTCATCTAATCCCCATTATTTCAACAAGGGAAATTTGAATGAACAGTCCAATCTTGGTCAATTGGATGATGGTGTTTCAAGTGCACATAATTTGTGCGTGCATGTGTGTAATCTAACAATTTTAACTGATCTCCTGACAAAGGTACACAGGAGTACCTTTGGTACAAAGGTACCTTCCTGGATAATAAATACCTGCACCTGTTGTGTTTTTTTTTATCATCCTTTTTATGGCTGCAAATGGATAAGATGAAAGAAAAAGCAATACATCCTCAATGCGCCACTGTCAAAAGCTCTTTCCTCCTTATTTCAGCACATCATGTCACAGTCTGGAGTCTTACTTCATAATGGACACTTTCAGGGAATGCTTTGAAAGGGCGAATCTACTTTTCTCGTCCCACTGCCCCTTACCAAATGCACCTTTCCACCAATGAGCACCGCGGCCTGCCATCAGACCAGTGATCTTGCTCAGTTTCGTATTGATTCTTTTGCGGGAAGCCCTCAGTTCCCCCTTGTCCTGCTCTATACTTAGCAGCAACCTATTATCTCACGAGACACTTTCTGTGAAACACAGAACCTCAAGATGGTAGAAAGGAAGGCAAAAGAAAGCAGATATCAGGGGAAGCTTTTGCAAGCCAGATCTAGAGCCAAAAACAGCTGCTTAAAGCAGCAACTTGACAGCCCTCTGGGTAAACCTAATGATCTCTTCTGGGGAGGCACATATGGTTGCAGAATGCAACCGCCCAAGAAAAGACTCGGGCTTGCAACTTCAGAGTATTCACATTAAAGTCAACAGCACTTTGCTGGAATAAAAGTCTTGTGAACTGTAGTTTGGGCCACGGTGGCAAATGGACAGTATACATGTGCTGAGGGTGCAATCCTAACCTGGAGCATCCCTGACTCTTAGAGTGTTGCAAAAGTGCTTTACGGCGTGTTTGCAACACTCCTGGGTTGGCACAAGTGACTTGTGCCAGCTTAACTCTAGGTTATGATTGTGCCTGAAGGCACACCTACCTAGGAATAAGCCCCACTGACATAGGGGGACTTGTTTTCAAGTAAATATATACAGTATTCCTGTCCCGCTGTCCCTTACAGTAATTCTGCTCTTGAGTTTTTCCAGACTTAATTCAGTTACCTATCACCAAGCATCCAAATGCGCCACGGTCATTAGCTTAACAAAAGCCATCAATAGATTTTTCAAATATCTTGCTTGTAGCTGAATAAATAAATTTGTGACAGGATCACTGATTTTATAGATATTTAACAGAACCAGCAGTAAACACTGACAGTTTTTTATTTGATAAAATCCTCTTAAAATGCATTGCAGGAATCAAGGAACATTCCAATCCAAAGTGTCATCACGGAAAATAAAATAGTGGAAATGTAAATTGATTGATTCCCCAACTTTCAGTTCTGTATGTTATCTACTATGAAACCAATTCAGCACCAATTTACCCAACCATTTTAGGGGCTAATATTCAATCCATACCAACTTCCTTTGCCAGCCTCAATTAGATATTTACAGGGTAAAGCAATCATTTAGAAGGTCTACTCTACGCCAAATCCCAGTTTACCATATTGCTGCAAATATTTCTGAAAGATAATCCAGATTGTTCATTTTATTTTTGTGCTAGAGGCTGAAGTCTCAAAAGTGTCACTTGGCCCTCTTGACAACGAAGGGATATTTCTGCAGCTTCATTAGCTTGATAGAAACAGGGAGGTCACGTAGTTTAACAAACCCACCACCAGATGACACATAAATGACTCTACAGAACCATTTCACATATCCACTGGATACTGCGCCAAAAGCAAAACGGAGGGCTGTGCAATAAGTGCCTGCAGGCATGGTACAGTTCTGCAGAATAATCAGACTGGCAGAAATAAGTGAGCCATTCTGCGGATGATTAAAAAAGAATACCTGCCCCATCTCTTGGTTATTACCTATATTTAGTTTGATCAAGGGAGAGAAATCTTTTCAAATCATTTATGAGACAGAGCCTTCCTGGGTTAACACCACTTCAGAATGCAGCTGTACACCATGTCAGGGAATGCTCCCCAGAGTCTTTCTATCATTGGAAGGCAAGATTATCATGAAGAAAGATTCTAGCCTGTTCTCCTGAAGTGGCACAGTTCTAGAAGGGCCATACCAGGCGACTCCACTTGCTCATGCAGACAAATTCAAAGCCAACCAATTAAGCCCAGAGTGTGAAATACAAGCAGTCCACAGAGTTCCCAAAGAGAAACTTGTCATGGCCCGATAGTGCAAGTCTGCCCTTATCTAACATCTACCAAGTGAAGTAGATAGCGATTCTCTTGAAAACATATCACATCAGCAAGGGAAGGTGGAAATGTTGGCAGCGTACATTCTTGTGGAAAAGTCCCACTGCTTATTTATGCTCAGCTGCAATCAGTTAGGAAGCAGTGGATGCATCAATGAAAAACTGTTGCACTCTGCTTCTCTGAGCTTGCTAATAGGGTCACATTCTCACAGAATGCTTTGGATGAATGATGTGTCTTCTCAACAAAGCTATACGTTATAGCTTTCTTGTTCATAGAATAATGAGGCAAGCAGCAAGAGATCGGCCAGCTAACCACACTCTATTTTTGGACAAGGGTGGAGGTTTTCAAGAATTTTCCTTTCACATTTTGGAGAACATATTGTTAAGATGCCCATAACATCTCATTTCTCAGGCCAGGGAGTAAAAAACAGATCTCTCTGCAATTAACCCATGACCAGCGCTTCTTCAGACACATGTTAGCAATCTCAATGGTAGACACAAACCAACCAAATCCAGTAAATGAGACAGATGATCTGTTTGACTCAGTAAGCTGTTTCCTATGTAAAAGCTGCATGGCTAACTCAGGATATAAATCAGACGTCCTGTGTCAGCAGACTTTAGCAGTTAAGCATCCAAGTGCCGTTCTGAAGAAAAAAAAATCTCCCCAAAGATAATCAAGAACAGCATGCAAATTCCAGACAATGCAGATTAGGGATGGTTAAGCAGGAGTTGACTAACTCAACCACAGTCAATTCAATCCACAACTCAATTTAAATACTTCCAAGAGCTCGGAATGCTTTAGAAACATTAGATGAAGAAGCTTCATCTTTTATTTTGGATCAGAATTATCCCATTTTGCCACAGTAGAGCTGTGTTATTTGTTCAGTGTCAAGACAGAGAGGGAGCAATAGTATTATTTAGCCTTGCCATAACTGAGTTGTTCTATATGGAATCCTGTCATCCTTTCAAAAATGTCCAAAATGATAACTTCCAGCTTATTCCGGTGACCTTTCCTGTAGGTCTTCTTTTCTAGCAAACATGAGTTGGATATGCAGCCTCAGTCTGTGGCTCAACATGTGCCCAGATCACAGGTCAACTTGTTTTAAGGAGTCCAAGGGCATGAACATATATCTAAGCTGAGCTGAGCTGAGCGAGTGATATAAAAACCCTAAACAAATACAAACTAGCTCACATTTGGAAACAAAGAAAAATTGTCATCTGAATTGGTCCTGCAGCTGCACAATTTGAAGGAAAAGCAGAATCTAAATGTAATTAATTAGCTAATTATTAAAACTGCAGAACAAGCACTACACATTCAAAAGCCACGGTCTGGCATCACCATTCATCAGAATCTGTACACACAAAGGAGCTTATTTTGGTATCACAAGCTCATTTAATGTTTCCAAGGAAGTCCCAACTAACAGCATGATCCTAGGCATGTCTACTCAGAAGTCCCATTTATTTCAGTGGTACTTACTCCCATGCAAGTGTGTATAGCACAGTAGCCCAAGTTCTCCATCCTGGCTCTAGGGGTCAGTGTAATACAGCTGCCACTCAGAGAGTACTCTAAATAGCTCCAAGCAATGGCTGTTACCATAAGCAGAGACACCATAACTTCCCACAAACTGGGCAATTTCCATTATGTCCCTTCATGCACCCAAACAGGAAGTTTAAATAGCTGATATAATCACATAGTAAAAACAATCAGTTTCACCCTGCTAACTGGGCAAGAGGCACTTTTTCCAGTGGTGTTCCTCTTATATTTAGCAGGGGGAGAGTAATTGTCCCTCATCACCCCTGCGCAGTCTTTTTGGTGGCTGTTGCTGGCGGGCTGCCTTTTTTTTTCTTTTTTCTTTTTAGATTTTGAGTCCTTTTGGGACAGGGAACCATTTAACTTTATTATTACTATTTGCCTGTAAACCACTTTGTGAACTTCGTGTTGAAAAGTGGTATATAAGTACCTGTTGACTGACTGACTGACATGATTAACTTCTACACACAGCTTACCGCATAGTGGCATCTGCCCCATAGGATGACTTATCTCCAAAAGGAAGCCAATACTAAGTCACAGCAGACTGTAACACAAGTCTGAAATACAAGTTTCCGGTTGGACACCAGGAAGAAATTCTTGACGGTAAGGGTGGTCCAGCCGTGGAACAGATTCCAGGAGGGAGGTGGAGGACTCACTCATATCGGAGATCTTCAAATAGAGGCTCAGTAGGCACCCGATGGGGATGTTCTAGGGCAATTCCTTGCTTCAGGGAGGGGTTCGGATCAGATAACCTTGTAGGTCACTTCCAACTAAATGATTCTATGTATTTTTCCTCAGACGTCTGCATTCCCCAGTGCATTTGACCACCTACGCCAGTCTAACATCCTGTGCTTCATGGCTTGACACCATCAGCACTTGGCCATGCATTTCCCCAACGTAGAGGAAGAGCCATAACTCAGTGGCAAAGCTTTTGCTTTTCAAGTAGAAGGCTTTGCGTCAATCCCCCAAGTCTCCAATTAAGCAGGAAAGTTCTTCCTGGAGTCCTCTGTCTGACCACTGTTGGAAAGAGGATACGAGACTAAGAACCCAATCCGATCCAACTTTCCAGCGCTGATGTAGCTGTGCCAATGGAGTGTGTACTGCTGTTGGGGTGTGTGTGTGCGCAGCCAGGGAGACCGTCTCAAGGTAAGGGAACATTGCGGCTACATTGGTGCTGGAAAGTTGGATCGGATTGGGCCCTCAGAGCCCAATCCTGAGCTCTTCAATGCGGGCAGTACTGGTGTACCACCGATGCTGGGTATCATGAACGTGCTGTAAAGCGTATTTGCGGCAGCCGGAGAGGAGGGACTGGCAGCTGGTGTTGGCCCTTAGCGCTGCAAGGACGACCAGCATTTGTGGGGCAGGAGGGAGGCGGAGAGTGGGCAGAACGGGGTGGAGGAAGGGGAGGATCAGATCCAAGAGGGGGTGGGGACAGTGGCAGCCTCTGTCACCATTTCCTTTCCTCCCTCCCAAGTTGGGCAGCCCAATACTGGCCTCCATGACTCTGCACCCGCTCAATAGTGGGCAGAGAGCTGAGGAGACCCATTGGTACCACAGCGGCATTGCCTGGGGTAAGGGAGTAAACATTCCCTTACACTGAGGAGACTGCCAGTGGCATCCTGGTGCCATTAGGAGCTGATGGTCGCCATTTCGGCACCACTAGAGCTGTGGCCACTGGGAAGGTTAGGTTTGAGCTGTAAATCTGTTTCTGATCCAGTAGGAATTATGATGATGATGAAAAGATCTTCCTCCCCACCCCTCCACAAAATGCCACATTGGCCCAGTAGGTATGGTTCACACTCCAATCTAAACTCTTGTATCAATGGGCATGCTGACATACTGTTCCACCAAAAGGTCAAGGGCCGAAGGTCACCACAACAGCGTATAAACACCCTCCCTTGCACACGGAGTCCCAGGGCAGGCTCATCCCCAGTGATCGCCTCCAGGCTCCTACGCACAAACTTCCTAACACTGCCTCAACATTAAGAGTCTCACGCAGTCAGGTTGCAATCTCTGCACGTTTATTTGGGAGGAAGCTCCACTGAACTTAATGGCACTTGCTCCGAGTAAACAGGCTAAACAAATCCGTCAGCGCGAAACTCCTACCAGACACAGACACACACCCAAAACCCTTTGCAAATAACAACAGCCCACACGCAGTTGCGGTGCCATCCATACCATCACACGCGCGCCCCCGACTTACCCTCTCCTCCAAAAGTATCACGAACACAGCGCTTTCTCACCCAGCAGTCCGGACGCCGCTACCACCGCCCTATAGGAGGCTCCCTCCCGCGATTCCCCAATGCACCCTCATCCACACACCGCGGCAAGGCAAAGCACCCGGGAATATCAGCCCCCCGCTCCAGTCCTGGCGACAACCTCCGTCCCTAAAGCACGCCAGCGCCTGACCCTAATAATGCACCACCACAGGAGCCCCCCGCGGCAGACGAGCGCCCTTCCACTCCCGAGAGCACCATCGTCACCCTGAATCCATGCACACAAGCCGCCTTAGGCTGACCCAATGCAGCAGCAGGACCACCATCAACACCCAGCCAGAAGCGCCATCGAGTGGCTCTCCACGGCGCCCACTCCACTTCCCCCGATGCCTGCCTGCTTCCACCCTACCCCCGCGATGCCTCCTCTCCTTGCCCTCCTGCGCGATCGCCGCAGGCGCCCGTGGCTGCCCTGCCCTCACCTCTCCCTGGTCGTCCTCCTCCAGGCTACTGAAGCTCCACACCACCAGGCCCTGAATGAGCAGGATAGCCAGCGCCGTGGCGATCGCCAGCTTGTACCGGCGGACCAGCTTCTGCACCCGGACGCTCGCCACCATCTTCATTCCAGGCGGCCGGGGGAGGAGGAGGAGGAGGAGGCAGGGAAAGAGCGAGGAGGGAGGGGAGGGAAGAAAGAGGGCGGCGGAGTGGGGAATCCTGCAGACCGCGGGCGCGAGCACGCACGGCGCGGCACAGCCCGGGCACCCGCACGCGGGGGAAAAAATCAGGGAGGGACGGTCGCTTCTCCAGCGCCCGCTGAATTCGGGCGGGTGGGCAGGCCGGGCGAGAGGTTCAGGGTAGGCGACGGCTGGCCTGGAGCCTGGCAGAGGCTCCTGCAGAAACCCTAGCGAAAGAGGCAGCCCAGCCTCCACACATTTCACGGGTGCAATACAAAGAAAGACACCGGCTTCCCTCGCCCTCGAAGCAGCCCCACTTTGCTGAAGGCTCCTCCTCGTAAACCGCGTTTGCAAACTGGCCTTATCGGTTCAGTTTAAAGCGCGCGCGCACACACAAGCGTTGAGAATGTTGAATCTCACAATGCCGCTGGTCGTGCGGTGGAAGAGCCCATGGAGTTATAATAAACAGGAAGAGCCACGTTCAGCAACACTTACTTTGCGGGGTGGGAGGGAGCGAAGCAGTGGAAACGGGGACCGAACCTGGCGGGACACTTTCCATCAGGGACGCTTAGCAAAAAATAGGTCGTAAATAGGGGTGATTGAGGTAATTCAAAGTGGTTCAGGCTGCAATTCTCTTCACACTTACATGGGAGCAAGCCCTACTCCCTATAAAGGATTTACTTCTGAATAGACTTGCACAGGATTGGGCTCTCCATGTTTTAGGAAGGGATTATATTGGAGTAGATTTGGATAGGTTCATGAATGACCTTGGACTAGAACAGGGGTCAGGGAACTTTTTTACCTTTTACCCCAAAATATATTCAGATACGCCAACGTTACCCCCTTGACGTTACCCCCCAGAACAAAAGAAAAAAAATTACGTATTGGAACCCATTGCTTTTTATTTGATTAATTAATGAGCTTAATTAATGCTATGTAAATATGAAGTTGTAAAGAGTTTGGGTACACCTGCAGACCTTGAGAGAATAGAATTCAACCCTTCTGGGTTACAACTAGCTTACCTTTTTGACAGCAGGTTTATGTGTTTGGACTTAAGATTTCTCTCTATAATGAATTCAGATTGGGGCGGGCTGGCTGGCTGGCTGGCTGGCTCTCTCTCTCTCTCTCTCTCTCTCACACACACACACACACACACACACACACACACACACACACACATACATAGGCCAGCAACAGCAGTTCTGATTTTGTTTTTGTTTTCTGCTGTTCGCCTTGCCTCCCTTCTCTCTTTGTGTCCCTGACTCCTTGCACAGGTACAGGCACCCCAGCCCTCCCGCCGCTCGCTCGCTCGCCCGCCCGCCCCACTCCTTGGGACAGCAAGACAAAGCAAACCCAGGGAGAGCCCTAGCTGCTCACAAGCAAAGAGGCACGTCCACAGAAGTCCTCTCAACACACACACACACACACACGTGCGCGCCTGCGGGCACATGCACACACACACCTCAGCCGCTCACCAGAGCCTCCCCCACGCCTGCACGTCTCGCGTCCCTGCCGGGCTCCTGGGTGGCGATGACGGCGGCAGCTCCTTGGCCTCCCCACCCAGAGCTGGTTCGGGCTCTTCCCTGGCGTCGAGCACTGCCGACTCCCCAGCTGCCTGAGTGCCAGCCGGGAGCGGGTCTGCGCCGGCCTCGCTACCCAGAATAGGCTTGGCCTTGCCAGTTCCCCCATTACCCGGCACCGCCGCAGTTTCAGCCACGGCCACCATTTTCTCTGCTGTTGCTTCCTTCTCCCTCTACCAGCAGCGGGATCGATAACCACGGCCTTCTTCGCTGCCTGGAAAGGGAGGGGAACGCTGCCTATTGGGGGCCAAGTACCTTGCCGCTTCTAATTTCCTATTGGAAGCAAGGGAAATCCATCAAGCGTGAGAGGAACTTCCCATTGGTCAGAAGAGAGAACGTTGGTCATGAAGGAAGGATGACGGAAAAGGGGGCGGGGCATACTCCTAGCTGTCCATTACCCCCAGGAATTTCATTTTTACCCCATTTGGGGTAATTTACCCCTGTTCCCTGACCACTGGACTAGAAGCTCTTTCTCAAGGTAACCCACCTCACAGGGGTGTATGTTGTGAAGCTAAAATGGGATACTCCCCTGTATACTTCACTAATGTCCTTGGAGGAAGAGTGGGATACAAAATAATAAAAATGAAATTTAGGTTCCGATTCATTCAGCACCATGCATCTTTTGATGTGAATGTCTTCATGTGAATATACTTTTTTCATTCTGATGTGAAATGGAAGTGGGAATAGGCTTCCTGATATATATGCCGGAGTGAAAAAATGCTGGTGTAGCCATTCTCATATTCAACGTATGGAGCATTTGCTAATATTTGACATTTTTACTCATTATACTGTATATCATTTCTGAGTTTCAGCATGGCATTGTTTTTTTGTATAAAAGATAAAGGTTTCCCCACGACCGAATGGTCTAGTTGCGATCGACTATAGGGGGCAGTGCTCATCTCTGTTTCTTAGCCGAAGAGCCGGTGTTTGTCTGAGGACAAGCTTCCGTGGCCATGTGGCTGGCATGGCTATACGCCAAGGCGCATGGAACGCCATTACCTTCCCACCGAAGTGGTCCCTATTTATCTACTTGCATTTTTATGTGCTTTCGAACTGCTAGGTTGGCAGGAGCTGGGACAAGCAACGGGAGCTCACTCCGTCGCACGGTCTTGAACTGCCAACCTTCCGGTCAGGAAGTTCAGCAACAGCAGTTTAAACCGCAGCGTCACCACATCCCATTTCTTTCTTTGTATATGTGGGGCCTTTTCATCCACAAGCCTGTTCCCGGAACCCTTATGGATAAAAAAATGCACAGGTAATTAAACCTGCTGATTTTGCCCCTCCAAATCCGACCGGATCACAGCTCCAGTTGGGTCCAGAGGGCTTTCTGAGCCCTGCTGAAGATGTGGGCATTTGCATGCAGCCTTGGCAGGGTTCAGAATGGGGGATTTCCTCCCCCACCTCCGGACCCAAGTAGAGCTGTCCTCTGGTCGGATCAGAGGATCTTCTGAGACCCGCCGAGCCCATACGCCACCGTGCACGATCAAGTGAGCCTCAACATGGCCATTTCAGCATAAATAAATAAAAACCCACAACTCCAATTTTCAGGGAAAACCAGATGTTGTGTTTTTAATGTCTTATAAGGCATTACAAGGCCTGGGGAATAGCTCCAGTCACTTTTGGAGGCTTCAGGTTGAACTGAATTTGGCTTAAAAATCTGCAGATAATTAGGCTCAACCTGTAATTGCCACATTTCTCTTTTGTTCTGAATCATATCATGCTGATGACAAAAAAAGATTCAAGTCAACTTATTCATTTACATTTCATTCATTTATAAAACTGATTTTTTTTCAGCCTGTGAAAATGTGTAAAATATACTTTACAATGTGGCCCTCATACTGAAAAGTTTGGAGACTTCTGTTCTATAGCTGCAGAATGTATTTCCCAATCCTCTTTCAATTGCAGTCTTGTTCCCTTTTGGTTAAAAGCACCTATAATTGCTCAACTGCACATCTGTCAGCTGCTTGTAATTCAAACGTTACTTGCATGTGCTTTCCTCTTGGTCAGTTTTTTTCCTCTTCTGCATATTTAGTAGCAGCTTTATAGTATGGTTATAGACAACAATCCAAAACTGAAATCAGGAGTATGTTAAGCATATCCTTCTCTGTATGGGGTCATGTAACAATAATCATTCTACCCTCCTCTGGACCTCTTTTTAGCTTTTACGAACTCTTATATTAGACCATTGGTCAGTCTAGATGAGAGCAGAGGCTCCCCAGAGTTTCAGGGTCTTGGTTGGCCCTACCTGCTGGGGAGAGAACCCAGAACCTTCAGTATACACAGCATGGGCTCTGTCATTCAACCCAGCCCCAGAATGCGTTAATCTGGCTGTAAGTCTCCCTAAGCACATTTGCTAGGAAGCAAGACCCACTGAACTCAATAGCTCTCACTTTTGAAGGAAAATGTGCCGTCAGAGGTGTCATAGCAGAATATGACTTCTTCCTAATGCCTTTAAATTCAGTGATCATGTCAGTGTTGAGAAATGAGAAGTTACTGTGCTTCCTTTTTCCGGATTGCAGCTTCCTGGCTGTCCTAACTAGTCCATTGGTAGCAAATGCTGTGTGCATGTGGGCAGCTGCTTTACAGGAGCCTCATGTGATCCAGCTGCAGTGAGATACAGTGGTGTTCCTAGAGGGGGGCAAATGCTAAGCTGCCCCTCCCTCTTGCCTTTAGTGCCATTTGTGGCTAGCAGAACAAAGCCTCCAGGCCAGCTCTCTGAGTTATGAATTGCTCTGAAGGCAAGGGGGAATGGCTGCTTTACATAGGAGCCTCCCTCTGGGAACGCTGCTAGTGAGATAGATAAATGCTGAAGCCCCCCCCCTCCCCACTCCCACCCTGGTTGCAGGCTGATTACATTTCTTGCACTTTGCTCACAGTGAACTGATAAACCTGTTTCCATACCACAGATTGTGTTGTGATGCACAAGATTAAGGCTGCAATCCTATACACACTTCCCCAGGGTAAGTCCCATGAATTTAATGTTAATCAGAAAGTCTGAGTAGACAAGCATAAGATTGTGCTATGAATGTTCCTTTTAAAAACCACTGAAACATGCACATAGACAGTTAAACAGGGGAAAATGTTGGCTAAAAGTGTTCTCCCTGATATCTAGTTTTTTGTGTGAAGTGGTTGCGGGGTGGGGGAGTGAACTTTTACTCCTGTGAGCACCTGCCTGCAATCTGAAGTGTTATAGGCCAACTCTGGTTTGCCATTTCAGTGAGAACTCAGCTATAGACTTGTGAATAGGCCGTTCAAGGAGGTTTCAGGCCTGCCACAACCCAGGTTCATAGTGAAAGACCGGCTACCGAGGTATTTTTGTGAACTTTGTATCTACACATGAGAAGCTAAATCACGAATATTGGAATGTTCCATAAATACTGTGTATGCACACTATGCAGTTACTTACCAATGGCACATTATGAATTGAGAAGTCAAAAATTAATGAATTACACATTATGAATTAATGAACTGTGAATTATGAATTAAGTAAATTATTCAATGTCAGTCACAGTTCACTGAGGTTTTCAGAGGACATGTTTGGGAATCTTCTCAGCAGCTCTCCAGGGAAATGAAGACTCCGATCTGACTGACAGATTTGAAATGCTTTGTTGGTTTCTGTGTGGTGTTAATTTAGTCCCTTTTCATGGTTTCCTATTGTTAAGGTTATGTTAATGAGACTCAGGATGCAATCCTAACCTGGAGTTAGGCCAGCACAAGTTAGGCCAGCGACGTTTGGCCACCACAAGGGCCACCATAAAGCATGATTGGACCACTCTCTGAGTCAGGGAGGATGGCACATGCTGGCCAATCTGACTCCAAGAGTGGTCCAGACATACTTTACGGTGGCCCTTGTGCTGGCCAAAGTTTGCTAGCCTAACTTGTGCCGGCCTAACTCCTGGTTAGGATTGCGCTCTCGGCATCTTGAACAAGAGTCTCAAATCACAGTTTCATGCAGGGCCAGTCCACCCATGAGGCCGTCTGAAGGGTTCATCTCGGGCAGCGAATTGGCACGGAGTGCCCACCTCTATGTGCTCACTCCTCCATTGTCCTCTTCCTGCTCCCTGCATTGGAAAGGAAGGAGGGGGCAGAGTAGAAGAGAAGAGTGATGGGCTAGAGCAGCGGTCTCTAAACATTTTGACTTGAAAGCCACCTCATATATCTGACGTGGTGTCGAGGACTGGAAAATAAATAATAAATACATGAAGAACCAACGAGCTGAAGAGTTTGATTGAAGTGGGTGGGGTGGGTATATACCGCACTCAGCCACTAGGGGTGCTGAATGTAATGCAGTGTAATGGAATAATTTCATTCCATTCGGCACCTCTAGTGACTGAACACAGTATATACGTGCTGGGAGACCCCAGTGCATCTTTTGAGCTATTTGGACCACACAAAGGTAAGAAATGCAATTTTGGTACTTTTTTCCTCATTTTTTAAGGGTATTTAAATGGTGACCCTGGTACCATTGGGGGGTTCTGGAACAGAAGTTGCACTGTATTTATCCCCCATCAGCAGGTTGCTGTGGGCTGTCAAGTTTTTTCACCACTTGCTGAGGGGCCGGATAAAATCCTCTGAAGGGCCGGATTTGGCCCACGGGCTGGGGTTTGGAGACCCCTGGGCTAGAGCAGTGGTTCCCACACTTTTTCAACTGGTGGCTCCCTTGACCTACTGGGCCATTGGCTGCGACCCCCCATTAGGGCTACAATCCTATATATTGAGTTTTTGGTGAGGATTCCACAGCTCTCCTGGCAGGTTTCCACAGCTCCCCAATGAGCCACAGCTCACAGTTTTGGAACCACTGGGCTAGAGCTTCTCTGGAGTGTCCAGGAGCAGCAACTAGTGCATTACCAGGTACACGAGGCAGTATTTGGCACAGCTCATTAGGCACCAAGAAGTCTTGGGCTGGCCCTGCATTCGTGTACCAGAGTAACTTATACGGTTCATTATGGTTCGCATAACTGATATGGTTCATTAGCGAGGCTAATAAGGCAATGAACTCCAAATCAATGAAACTTTTGTGAAAAGAGCTGGTGTAGCACAGAAGCTCCTGGCCAGCATCTCACTAAGTGCCCATGAGTAGACATTAGCCTCTCCTATTCACCACGGGGATAATAATACTAACCAATGTTCACATGGTTGTTCAGGTCTGGCAGATGCCTTGCCTGCAGAAGGTTCTATTCCCTCTGGTATCTCTAGGCATAGCTAGAAGAGGCCCCAGCTTGAAACCTTGAAGAAGCCCTGCCAGCCGGTACAGAGCGCTTGAGGAACCCATGATTTGGCACAATACAAGGCAGCTCTTACATAAGGCTGTTCAAGGAACGCAAGAAGAAATTTGTGCGACATCCCTTCAGTGCTCTACAGCAGGGTCCCAGTGTTGCATGATTCCCAAACGCAAACCATTTGTGGTCCAGCCATACAGAGCAACAAGGAGACGGTAGATTGCACCCTTCCCTGTAATTCCTTGAACTAAGTCTAGATCCTTGGTCTGACGCCCATATATTCTTGTTCAGCTAGACATTCCTCACCAAGTCAGGCTTTTGGACAATTATTCCTGCTTTTTGTCAACTGCTGACCCAGCATCTTGCCCTGGCGTCAGATACAGTTGAGCGATGGGTGGCAAGGGTATTATTAGACACTCTGTGTACCCAGCAGGAAGGCTGGAGAGGGACAAAAGGTTTTTCTGAAAGCTGGAGGTAGTTTGAAAGAGGGATCGCTGCTTGTAGTGCTACAACCGGACAAAGAAATATGTATGTGGACACCCTGGGAAGTGATCCTGCTCTTGTACCACTTTGAACTCAACACTTTCAGCTATTGTCTGTCTCTAGCCCAAGTGCTTTCTATAATGATAACTGACAAGTCGCAACTAGTTGTGAGGTCAGTGTTTGACTCCAGCTTCGTGTTAAGTAGCCTTCCAGCAACTTTAATTTGACATCTCAGAGTTTGTCACAATTATGTTTTCTTGGCTGCTTCCATCCTTTTCGTCTTCTTCTACTTCTTTCTTCTTCTAACTTCTTTTTCTTACTTCTGAGATATAGCTGTCAAGACTGGCAAGGGGTACAGATAGAACTTGGAGCCTCAAAGAATACAACCTGAGGCCCACAAGTACCTATGTGCCTCTCATAGACACATGAGACACTGTTCAGTGCACTCCTAGGCACATCTACTCAGGAGTCATTGCATTTAATGGGACTTACTTCGAGGTAAGTGTGTATAGCTGTGGTTCTTAATCTTTTTTTAGGTCAGAGACCACTTTGGGGATCTGAGGAAAGCTCTGGACCCCTCTCTTCAGAAAAATGCACATAAAGACATTTGCACAAAAAATTGTTTTTGGGCCTGCTTCACAGACCCCCTGAAGCCCACAGACCTCCAATTAAGAACTTCTAGTAGTGCATAGCATTGTTGCCTGACAGCCTACTTACCCCTTGCCTCTGGAACAAACGTTCTGGCAGTGGGGGGTGCTTTCCAGCTGCTGAAAACAGCCATACAAAAGCTTGCAGAGTCGCATGCTTCCAGAACACTAGCGGTAAGGCTGGACCAACCCCATGCTCAGAAGTGGTGCGTCTGTCTGCCAACCTAGCAGGGGAAGTTGGATGGAACAGGGTGAATTGGGCCCAGGAAAGGAGTGGGCTTGCTGGCAGTGGTGGCTGCCAAATCCATACACTTCTCACAGCTGATCTAGCAGCCCAGGTCCAGACGAACATGCACCAGCATTACATGGGTGCAGGTCCAAGTAGACTCCTCCATACCTCAAACCATACCCATACCTTAGGGACTGCCCTTCCTGCAGGATGTTTCATCAGGATGGGGTTACATTGGTCCACCTTGTCTTGACTGCAGACCAGGACAGGTAATTCTGGAGGAAAGTCGGCTTTGTGTCTCTTGGGTAGGTCAGGCAAAGAGACCTTCTCTGATAATTCCAATGTATTTCCTGATCTGGGGTCAGTCAGACCATCCCTCTTCTCTTGGCTTCCCCACCAGCTGTAATCCTGCAGTAGAGAAAGATCCTGAGGTTGTTCCACCCCACTGTTGACATCTCTAAATCATTTCCAGCTTCACCCTCCCCCCCAGTTTGTTTTATTGTGATTGCACCGCAGACATGCCAGTCAGCCCTGATAAGTGCAATGGATTGCATTGGTGTAAAATAGTATGCACCTCTGTCTCACTGAGCAATGTCAAGAAAAGAATACACATTAGTAAATATGAATGTATATCTGTGTGGGTGTGCACAGCATTGTGTGTTTCTTTGTTTAGGGCCCCAAATTCTCAAGTATTTTAACGCAATATTTCACATTTTTTTGTGCGCAGGACTTTAAATAGAATGCTCCCGGGAGGCTTCAGGTACAGAAATCTTGAGGTTTTTAGATTTGTTTACATGGAGTTTCTGTTCTGTTATAATCAAGATTACATAAAGCAACAGAGCCTCTGGCATTGTTCCCTTTGCACAGTTTAACAGTCTGTAAGCAGCAAAACAGTGGTATATATAGATCAAAGACACCGTTTTGTTTCCAGGGCTCCCTTGTCTGAATTAAAATGAACAACTTCCTCCTTGTTTTTACGTGGAAGTAAAAGAGCCTCTTGTGGTGACTTGAATAGAACTAGGACCAGGTGCATGGGAGAAACGTATTAAAATAATGCTGTTGCGTATTATATTGTAAGATTGTCATTAGGAAGAGAACCAAAAGACCAGGAGGCTGAGGTTTAAGTGCTCTCAGCCATGAAGCTCACTGGGTGAGTTTAGGTCAATCATTATCTCTTAAAGTAGCCTACCTCACCAGATTGTTGTGAGGATAAAAGAGAGAGAAATAACCATATATACTTTCTTGAGCAACCTGATGGATGAATGTGGAAATAGTCCAGCAGTTCTCAAACTTTGAGCCACCACGACCCACTTTGTCCTCTGCACTGGCTCCCAGCACAATGCTGTCACGCTGCAAAGCATCATTGGCAGCCACTGTAGGCTGCTTCTGGGTTGTGCTGGGCCCACCAACCCACAATATGGGTTTCCGCGAGTCCAAGAATGCTTTGCAGAAGCAAACCAGAAGTTGCAGGTGCGAACCTGATGTTGCTTCCAGGCATTTCTGCTAGGCATTCTGGGTCAATGGAGGCCAACAGTGTGGGTCGTGGGTCTGGCACAACCTGGAAGCTGCCTCCTGTAGCTCGCAGTGGTGCGACATCAAGCATCCCATTGCAACCACTGCACATTGGATCGCAACTCATTGGTGGGTTGCAACCCACAGTTTTAGAAAGGCTGTTTTAAACTATCCTTGTTTAGCACCTTAACTGGCACTTCTCCATTACCTGTATAACAGAGATGGGAACTGTTAAATTGGGTTAATTGGTTAACCTGCTTGCCTCCAGGGATCATGCAGCTCAACATGCTTGCAAGTGTGTAGATATTCTCTCCTAGATGGCTTCCATCTTGTTCTATTTCATTCAACCTCTTCCTATGTATATGGGTCTCGTGACAGTTTGATGACATGGTTTCACCTTGCCAGTGTGTGTGTGTGTGTGTGTGTGTGTGTGTGTGTGTGTGTGTGTGAGAGAGAGAGAGAGAGAGAGAGAGAGAGAGACGTACCTCACACTTGTATCATCACAAGTTAGGTGAGTGCCACATTCAGAGCACATCTTATCGCAGCTACAACAATTCTTTTGATATAAGGCTCATTCACATTTTATGCAGCAGTTGTGTTTGGTACATCTGCACGTGTGTTTTAAGTTGTGTATGAAAAATGTGAATGGAGGGGTGTGTATCCCTAGATTCTAGCAAATATGGGGCAGATACCATAACAGGGGAATGCAATTGGCTGATGCTCCCTGTTCATCAAATGTTTGGAGACGCATGCCTCCCTCCCCTTTATGCACTGTGTTTGTAGAGATGGCCAAACCCCGTTGTTGTGGAACATGGAATTTGACTCTGATTTGCAGATTGCATTTTTTGGCGTCTTGGAAAACAGTGTTTTTCCTTCATGAATCTCTCCAATTTCCTGTTGTCTCACTTCCAAAGGTGATAAGCAAAAACACATTGCATTTATTTAGTGCTTTCTATTTTGATGATTTTTATAATGCTGCTTTTCTAATTACATTGGGTTTTATTGCTTTTTTAAAAATTGCATTTGAAAGGAATTCCTGTCCAGACCTCATCAGGGAGGGTGATGCATGTACACATGCGTGTGCAGGGCTTCCTTTCATTGAGCAAATCATTGAGCAATTCGTTTTTCTCTCCCCTTCCATTGCTGGGTCAACATCCTACCAAACATCAGGTGGTGTATATGCATGTATTTTGCTCCCGTTCATGTCTGGACTTTAGATAATGCCGTTTTCCCTGTGCAGATTTCCATCATTTCTTGGCTTTTGTTCGAGTTTCTAGTAAGGCAGACAATGAAGCCTTTAAGGTGCCAAGATCACCCTGTCCTTCCCAAGGGAATCTTTCCTTCGCACAAGATGACCCCATTTGTTGACCTCCTTGTGACTGCCCCTCTAGAGTACCAGTTCTTGCATTTCACAAGGATGCTCTGGGTAAGCAGATTCAAGGCTTGGAGGATTGCAGATTTTGGCCCCAGCCCTGGATTTATGAAATACACATTTAATTTTCATGCAAGCAAAACTGTGATATTTGGAGCAGGTGTAAAGCGAGGGCTTCATCATAGTAAAGGTTTATGACATCACTCCTCACTCCCAGTTCAGGGAAAATGAGTCCCCAGGAACTAGTTGCTTGCTGAGATACCATCAAGCAGTGCCACATATCTTCATATCAAAGCCACATCGGCCACAAAAAGGCCCAAAATGGGATCCAAGATGGTCCCAGATGGTCTCTTTACTGTCAAAAAGCCTCGAAAGTTAAGATGGGGCCTGATGATTGAGAGACCAGAGGATGCAGGTGAGTTAGAGCATCAAAGCACAATGGCAAGTTGATGATAACCTGTTGTGATGGTGTGGACTGCTGCCGGGGGAAATACTTGTGGACCTCTACAGTCACAAAGGCCGATTTTGTACACCCAGAAGAGAGAACAAAAATTAATTTGGTTTTTTCAAGAATGTGTATAATAAGTATGTTGCATTTGTTCCGGATTGATAAATGCCACATGCGGCCTTTCTTTTGTTTTCTTTCCTTTTTAAAAAAAATTGCATCAATTATATTTCTTGCTGGCTCTGCCTCCTTGTTGGATTCCTTAACTGTTCACTTAGGGGGGTAGCTCTGTTGGTCTGTTCAGAATTTTTTGTGGCATAAAGCTTACGTCACAATCAACATTAATCTTGCAGCAAACCTCTTAGGTGCTAATTGTTGTCTGTTTTTAAAGCTACATGCTTTACTTAGAGCACTGAATATGCATTACTTTACAGTTGCAAATTCTGAAAACCCGCAAGTCTAAATTCTGTACCAAAGAGGTTTGTGACTGCATACGTTGTGCAGATTAAGCAGATTTGCATGGTCTCTCTTATTGCACATAGCAGATTTGGCACGTTTGACAGATTTGCAACATTGATTCTGAATTTGTAATTCCTTGAGAAGAGCAAAGAAAATCATATTGAAGGTTTGGTCCAAACAGCTGGAAATCTCTCAGCCACCTCTTTGGCTTTTGAGGTTTTTTTTTTCAGCTGGCATTGTTCCTGTAGTTTCTTACAGCTATGAAGAACTAGAGACTTTTTTTTTAAAAAGAAAGCTGATAGTCTCAGAAAGCCAAATTCTGCATCCACTATCACAATTTTCTGCACTCCATAAAACGACAGCATACATACTGCCCATGTTTTACTTATCCCTCTATGCAAGTTAAGCCTTGTTCAGGTATTCACCCTGACCCAAGGGAGAGAAGGAACAGGAATGTGTGCTGGCTAGCCATACCCCCACCCACCCGCAGTGCTGAGACACTCTGTGGTCATGTCCCTGGTTCTCCCATGCTCAGCAGCTGTCTGGAGAGGAACGAGCTGAACCCAGGGAGAGTTTCTTTCTGTGTGCTAGAATCCTAGCAGGCTGGAGTTCAAAAACAGGGAGAAACTGTTTCCCACACTCCACACTTGCAGACAGAGTGGGGATGTGGGGATGGAGTGTGCCGGTACCAATGTTGTACTCCTGTTCCTCCCTTGCCATGAGTTCATTTCAGCGGTTGACTACAATTGTGTCAGGCAATGTGTGCATAGCAAGGTTTAAAGCAGCTCAGCATTACGGTAAATGTTAAAACCATGCATTTAATGAACCTCGTTACATCAATTGGCAGGAGTAACTTGCAGTTCTGCTTTGTGCACTCACACGAGGAAGAATCAAGGGGTTCAGTTCTAGTATAGCAAAATGCCTCTTAACTACAATGTTTCTGGGGAAGTTTTTGGAATGAATGAATGAAGTCCCACCGAGTTCAGTGCAGTCTACTTCCAAGTGTGTGGGCACAGCATTGCAGCCCAGGTGAAGAAAATACAATGCTCGGTGTTCAATGTATGGAGTTTGCCTTGGTTCCAAAGATAAACTTGAAAAGTTTACATTACACTTGAAAAGTTAATCACTGAAGAAGTAGCATACCACTTTGTCTTAGTAATGAGATCTCCTCCCGCCATCTTTTTTAGATGCCCGGAAGGCTCTGGAAAGGGTGCCAAAGGACTCCTTCCATCAGGTATGGTTTCTGTGGTAGTTGTTGGAGCCTGAATCTTATCGCTATATCTAAAAGTCAGTTCAGAGGGTTTTTATCATGCTGTAACATCGCACCAAGAATGTAGGGTGGGGTTGTGCAGTCAGGGGTTGGCTTAGTTCACAATAGCGCCTGTTCTTCTATCTGAGACAAATTAGGTTAGCTGCAATCAGGGAAAAAGTTGAGAAGAGGTGAGTGATCCTCACCCAAGACACTAGGGTCACCAGGTTTTGGCATCTCTCCAATACTGAGCACAGCCCTTTGCTTTCTTCTGTCTCTGCTCTTCCTGTGCTGTGGTCCAAAAGTTGTTCCTTGGATGTGTGCACTTCAGCCCTCTGGGACTGAAAGGATTCCTAGCCTGTGTTTGCTATTGCTTCTTCTTTGCTGATGCCACTATCGCTTCAATAGGGGCTGGTGGACCATCCTTGTATCACGTTGTGCGTGGTGTCCTTCGGGCTCCTCCCCATGGTTACTAGAGGTGACTATTGCTGTGCTGCATGTTCCCAGTTGCTGGCCATGGGATGTCTTCCAAGTCACTCATTGGCCTTGCCCCTGACCACTCCAGTGGCACTTCTCTGAATGCTAGCATTGGGGCTGTTTGGATGGGGTGATTGGCTTTCTGGATATCACACAGAACATGCATGGTAGTAGCACTGATGTCGTACTGATGATGTGCTAATGTCAGGATGCTGCTCTGTGTATGACCAGCTACGTCAGGGTTTCCATGGACGCTGTGGAAGGGCATTACTGGAGGGCTGTGCTGGTGTGATGTTGCCTGGACAGGCTTAGAATATGATGGAAGTCGTCATGTTTATGTGATATCAGTGCAGCATTGAACAAGAATATGAGAACTGCTACCAAAAGCAACCACAGCTGGTGTAGCCTAGTGGCTAAGAGACTAAGCTGCAAACCAGGACTGATTTGAATCTCATCCCTGCCATAAACTCACTGGATGGCCTTAGACAAGCCCTCCACTTGGCCTCATTTACAGTATGGGATTGACCCAATCTTGCAATATAACCCAAAATTGATTAAATAACCCCACCAATACAGCCCATAGGCCCCCTACCACTAGATTGTGCACTTGATTGTTATAAGGACAATGTTAGAACATGTTCACATGTAGTGAAGTGCTTTGCACATTCAAGAAGTGCTATTATTGTTTGTTCCCTGGTGGAGGTGGTGGTGGTGGAATTAAGGATGCAAATAAACCATCTCTCCACCATCAACCAGTCCTGACAGTCAGTGCATAGCTATCGACAGAGCAGGGTGTGTGTGTGTGTGTTTATGCATGTAAAAAATGCATTCCATTCTCCACCTGCAGTCCTTGCAATATACAGGCTCTCCTCCTTCCCCAGGTACCCTTTCGTAACAATGAGGTAGAGTCCAGCTATTCTCTTGCTAGGAAACAGAGGTGGTGACAACTGAGTTCTGCGACATGCACCAAAGCATTACAATGGGTCAAGAGAGAAAGATGTTAATTCCCAAGCATGGTGGATTCCACTGTTGGATTTCATTCTCCATTGCCTGTGACGAGTGCATGTGTGTGCGTCCTTGCAGCAGTGAATGATGTTCAGCTGGTGCTCAAGAAGCTGCATGCCTAAGCAAGAGGAGAGGGTGAATGCTTCCAAGATTCCATTTGAGGAGCAGGGTGTGGCATTCTACTTTATTAGTAAATATAAAAACATGCCCAAGGCCAGTCTTGGGCTTCAGGCTATTGTATTAAGGTGAATGTAGTTGGGACAATGAACGTGCTTTGCTTTGTCCCTAATGCACTCCTAGTGATTTAAATGTTTCCTCCGTAGATTCCAAATATAACGTACCCACAGCCTCCTTCCACGTGGAGAACACCCATGCCTCCGCCTCATTTTATCCAGCCGAGGATAGTTGAGCAGCCTGATCCAGCTAGCTTGAAGAAGCAAGATATTTATCGAAAAAAGCTAGAGAAGGAGAAATCCAAGTCCAAGAAGAAAAAGTAAGAGCTAGGATGTCAGACGTGCAACCACTACTGTCAGGGAAGCTGCTCAGAATTAAGATTTTCAAGTCATTAAAAAAACAACCTGCAACTTCATTAAACATTTCAGAAACGGAACAAAATCATTTGAACAGAGAAGTATTTCAAATGAAAATATATACATATATATGTGCTGCGAAATATATATATTTCAAAATATATATTTTTTCGAAAAAAATATATGTGCTGCGATATATATAAAAACATATTTGCCTAAACTCATAATAGGTTGTATCCAAAGAAAGTTTGCCATTACTGAACACCACTGAAATAAATTAGGCAAGTTGGTTGTGATTCACAAAAATTGCATCCATTTCATACAATCCAATGTATTTTCCAAAAATAAAAAAATTAAGTAAATACATTCATTCAGTGATGTCTTGATCTAGACACAATTTGTGTACTAGTTCTTTAAAAACCAATTGGGTTTTTTTTTACACTTTTCACGAGGACTTAAAAATGGCAGAATAAAGCATATTTATTATGTCATTTGTATTTATGTAAATATAAATAGGTACACAATTTAATAAATAGATGTACTGTATTGTAATTGACAACCCAATCTTATGCACACTGTCCAATTTAGCCCTCTTCTTCCACTGGGGTTGAAGCTTCCCCTTTTGGTTGCTGATGGAGGTACGTCAGTGGAAGTTGTGGGAAGGGGTGGCGGGAGGACAGAATGGAGCAGGGCAGGGGTGAAATGGGTGTAAGGAGGATGAGATGGGAGGATTGGGTCCTGGGAGAGGTGAATTGGCAGCACCACATCACCAATATCCCAACCCCCTTCCCGGACCCAGTCCTGCAGTGCGGGTCAATGCAGACACGCAGCAGCAAAATAGCTATCATAGGTTCGAGTAGATCCTTCTGCACTGCAAAGGCTTCCTTACCCAGAAGACCTCTGCAACTGTCCCTTCACCCTAGGATGTAGCTGTCACCATTTTGTTGCCTCTGCATCAATGGGGTGTGTATGGAAAGTGGAAGATTGGGCTGTCAGTAAGTAAATAGCTTGTGTTTGTTAATACTGCAATTACTTCAAAGGCAGAAAAGAAACAACTGCAAATTCAAGCTATGGTACAAATTCAGAAACAATCGAAATAATAATAAAAAACTTTTTTTCAGACTGATATCTAGTACCTCATGTCAGACCACCAGAGAGAAGGCACCTTGTGTGCACCATAAGGTGCCTTCTAGACAGAGGCGTACCAGGGTGAAATCGCGCCCATGGCACGCAACCTCATGACATCACAACCTTGTGACGTCATGATGTTGAGGGGTGCAACTTCTCTCCACGCAGAGAGAAGTCACACACACCCTTGGCCGCCGGCCGGGAAGAACTGCACCTCTCTAGCTGGAGTGGGGGGAGGCGTGTGCCTTCCCTCGCCCCCGATCGCTGGCCGGGAGGAACCGTGGCTTCTTCTGCCCACCATTGGCAGTTTTCTCAGAGAAAACTGCCAGCGGCAACTGCAGGAAGCCGCATGCTCCCTGGCTCGGTGAGCCTTGAGGTGCTGCGAAAACTGTCAGCGGCAGGCGGCAGAAGCCGTGCGCCTTCTCAGAGTGAGGAGGAGTGAGCAGCTTCCTGCAGCCACAGCTTAGGCATCTGCTTGGGTACTGCGTAGGGGGGGGTCTGAGGGCAATCGGCGCCCCCATGGCAAATGGCGCCGATTGCTCTTGCCCCCCACGCCATACCCTAGATATGCCATTGCTTCTAGAAGCCTTCTGTGCACATATTTTCTCTCTGTTTTTGACTGCCTGTCTCAGGACTGCAAATTGCTGTTTTCTTACACTCGTACCTTACATATGTCCCATCCATTAAGTTGGGCTCACCTCTTCCAAGCTTCATGGCTTTCAGGAATCTCTGTATCCAGAGTGTGCCATTACACTGCTGGACTATTAGCCCAATAACCTCGCTTATAAAAGGATCCTCAGCTGTAATAATATCCCACATACAATAACAATGAAACCAACAAAGGGAGTATTGTTTCCACTTCAACAACATGGTGACTGATGTTTACCTACACTCAAAGATGTGTATGAATTGACTTGGTTCAGGTGCTCTTTTTGTAAACAGGACCAAATAAAGTTATCAGTTTACTATGAGCACCTGGGGGAAGTGATTGCTACCATGACTTGGAGGTTTGCCAACACTGCTCGAAGGAAAGACGACTGCTGAGCATATTGGGCTGAAGCTAGGTGAGGAATGGGTGATGAGAGTAAGGTCTGGCATTTCTTGCAAACCTGGGGCATCACTGTCAGCACAAGCCTATGCATGTCTACTCTGAAGTAAGTCTCATTGTGTTCAATGCAGCTTACTCCCATGAAAGTGAGTATAAGATTGCAGCCCCAGTAATGGATGGGCTGGCAGCACAATCCTATGGGCAGCAGAGTCCCCATTATGCATAGCTGGTTTTTTTTTTGTAGATTATACAGAAAAACACAAAACACTGCATTTTTGGTGTTTAAGATACTTTCCAGAAATTAAAACAGATCATTTTTCCAGTTAGAAATACTGTAATACCATGGCGGCATCTGCTGACAATATATCACCTATATCATCTATCTAACCCACTTTTAAAGCATTTAAAATTAATAAAAGTGAGAACCTGGAATGAGAACTTGGAATAAAAACAGGTGACACTGCTTTCGGCCATTTTCATTTTTTAAATCACAAAACCTGCAAAAAAAAAAAATCATTTTCAAACATTTGTAATCATACACAATGAAAATCACAAATAAACTGCTTATTCCCAACTGTTCTCACTTGTTTTATTCAGCATCATTTCATTTTAAATTGGTCGATTTCTGACTTCCGCATCCTCTGCGGCTGCACATTGTAGGGCTACTAGAAGCCACTTCTGGGTTGCACTGTCCCCACAACCCACTTTCTTGGCCATGACATGCCCCAGAATACTTTGCAGCCACAAGGCATTCTGGGATACGACAATGGTTTGTAGTGCGATAGGAAAGCACTCAGTGAGCCCGCCATTTAAGAGAGTGTTAATGAGCCTACCTACGGCAAAATTAGTTTTGTTACTAGTTGTTTTGCTTAAAGTTGCAGTTTCCAAGAACCTGCTGACAACTGTAAGTGAGGATTTGCTGTATAATGGTGACCTTTCTCTTATGCAGGTCTGAATTTTTGCTCTCAAAGTTTCTCAAGCAAGTAAGGCCTCGTCAGAAAGAAATGTATAGTTGGAATGAAAATCTGGACCCAGAAAGGCTCCAGGTCAGTAGTCAACAGTATGGTTAGCAATGAGACAACAATTCAAGACAGTTGCAGGGAAGTATCCAGAGTATTGAACTTCCAGGGTGGGCGGCTCAAAGTGAGAGTAGACCTGGTCTCTGCATTGAGATCCCCGGGAGGAGGCCAGATCTACCCAGTTGTGCTCCCAGCCCACACTCCACCCAGGGGGCATGTTGACGCTCTGCGCACCTAGCGTCAGCTCCCTGCCCCCTCCCTGCCCAATGACATGTCCTCCTGGCATGCCAGTCTTCATTTCGGAGCCGTACAAGGGAAGGCCAGTATACTGGGACTTTGCCAAGGGATCTCAAAGTGGAGGCCAGGTTTACCTGTGGCTTTGAGCCGCCAGTAGACTTGATCTCCACCAGGTGATCTTACAGTGGAATCCAGGTCTACTCTTCACTTCAGGCAGCTGTTCAAAGATCTTCCCTGAGATCCCCAAGGTCTACCAGCTGCTCAGTGGCATGTTTGACACCCCAGATGTACTTGACACTTGGGGCAGACTGCCCCTCCCGCCCCACCCTTGCTATGCTACTGCTCAGCTTTAGGAATCTAGCACCAATGTTATAGGTCAGGGGTCTCCAAACCTTTCAGCTTTGTTGCATATTTTATGCATTTTTGCAGGCCAAAAAAAATTAGCTTTATATCGTGTGGAACTGAGTTACACACAGCACATTGTCTCTGCCCAATGTGTTGCAGAAATCCCGTTTATTTTTTTACACATGTGCAAAAATGACACCGTTTCTTCAACAACAATCATTTACAGCATTGTTGAAAAGTCAAAATGCGAAACCCGCGATTTGCTTCATCAACAGCTTAACACTGAACAATTATGGATTGAAGGTCTTAAAGCATACGGCCCAGGTGACTGAAAAAGAGGGTTAGCCTGGCTGATACCCCTCTGGCCATATGGAAAGGAGTGTGGTGGTCAGAATTGCACGTCTTAACTGTCCAACCATGTGGTTGGGAAAAAAATATTTCAAGTTGCTGAGGGCTGGAAAAAATCTTGTGGTGGGCCGGATGTGGCCCCTGGGCCGTAGTTTGGAGACCCCTGCTGTAGGTGAATCATGGCATTCTGCTTACCAACAAACCTAGAATAGGAAACCTTTATTGCATGGAACACATTGCCAATTTGAAACATGTCAGTGGACCCCAAAAAGCACATTTGCATTTTCACCTATGCACACACAGGCACTGTAAAAAAAAACCCGCCATGGGAAGTTAAAATGTTTTGCCAAGAATCTAGGCTTCTGACTCTCCCATGGCTAACCGTGAGTACAACCGAAGGCATTCTGTAACGTAAATTCGCTTTATATTACAGGCACCCTTCACAGTGAGGTGTTAGGCAATAAAAGTTCTGCTCATGCCACCAGCTCCAAACAACCGCTGACTCATTCCCAGTTGGAGCTCCAGGAAGAGTTAACCAGCAAAACCCCCAGCCTTCCAGACTGCCAGCCTCCTAGACCCTGGAGATGGTATGCTGGCTGGCCCAGGGAGAAAAGAAACCCAGCTGTCCTTTAATTGCCAACAGTAACATGCCTTGCGGCAGGCCTAGACCTTCAAATGAGGAAACAAATCAGGGTGGTGACCAAGAAACACAAGGTTGTAATCATGGGGGACTTCAATTATCCTAATATCGACTGGGTCAACTGGTGCTCAGGTCAAGAAAGGGAGACCGGATTCCTTGACGTGTTAAATGACTGTGCCTTAGAGCAGCTAGTCATAGAGCCCACCAGAGGACAGGTGACTCTGGATTTAATATTGAGTGGTACTTGGGACCTAGTTAGGGATGTCAATGTTACTGAGCCATTGGGGAACAGTGACCATGCTGCGATTGGTTTTGCCATGCACGTCCAGGAAAGAGTGCAGAGCAAATCTGACACAAAAACCCTCGACTTTTGAAGGGCAGATTTCCCTCAATTGAGGAGGCTAGTTAGAAATAAATTGAAAGGGAAGGTAAAAAGAGTCCAGTCTCACCCGGCTGTGTAAGAGGGTGATACGGGTGGCCAAGAAAGACTTTGAGGAACGCATGGCCAGCAACATAAAGGGGAACAATAAAAGCTTCTTCAAATATGTTAGAAGCAGGAAACCTGCCAGAAAGGCAATTGGCCCGCTGGACAGTGAGGGAGGGAGAGAGCTCATAAAAGAGGGACTTGGAGATTGCAGAAATTAAATGAATTCTTTGCATCTGTCTTCACGGCAGAAGACCTTCGGCAGATACCGCTGCCCGAACGGCCTCTCCTAACTAAGGAATTAAGTCAGATAATGGTTACTAAAGAAGATGTTTTAGATCAAATTGATAAATATAAATAAGTCACCAGGCCCAGATGGAATCCACCCAAGAGTTATCAAGGAACTAAAGAATGAAGTTGCCGACCTCTTAACTAGAGTATGCAACTTGTCCCTTAAAACAGCCACGGTGCCAGAGGATTGGAGGATAGCCAATGTCACGCCAATCTTTAAAAAAGGGAGGAGGGGAGACCCTGGAAACTACAGGCCGGTCAGCCTAATGTCTGTTCCTGGTAAGATGGTGGAAAGCCTCATCAAAGATAAAATCCTAAAACACATAGAGGAACAAGTGTTGCTGAAGGAAAGTCAGCATGGCTTCTGTAAGGGTAAGTCTTGCCTCACAAACCTTTTAGAATTCTTTGAAAAGGTCAATAGACACGTGGACATGGGAGAACATGTGGATATCATATATCTGGATTTTCAGAAAGCATTTGACACAGTCCCCCACCAAAGGCTGCTGAAGAAACGTCACAGTCAGGGAATAAGAGTACAGGTCCTCTTATGGATTCAGAATTGGTTGAGGGCCAGGAAACAGAGAGTGGGGGTCAACGGGCGATTTTCACAATGGAGAGAGGTGAAAAGCGGAGTGCCCCAAGGATCTGTCTTGGGGCCGGTGCTTTTCAACTTGTTCATAAATGACTGGAAACAGGCATAAGTAGTGAGGTGGTCAAGTTTGCGGATGACACAAAACTTTTCCGGGTGGTGAAAACCAGAAGGGATTGTGAAGAGTTCCAGAAGGATCTCTCCAAGTTGGGGGAATGGGCAGCAAAATGGCAGATGCGTTTCAACGTAGACAAGTGTAAAGTGATGCACATTGGGGCAAAAAATCAAAACTTCACCTAATGAGTTCAGAGCTGTCTGTGACAGCTCAGGACGGAGATCTTGGGGTGCTGGTGGACAACTCAATGAAGGTATCAACCCAGTGCGCAGCAGCAATTAAGAAGGCCAATTCCATGCTTGGGGTAATTAAAAAAGGGGTTGAGAATAAAACAGCCAATATTATCATGCCAGTGTACAAATCGATGGTAAGGCCACATCTAGAGTATTGTGTACAGTTCTGGTCATGACATCTCAAAAGGACATAGTGGAGCTGGAAAAGGTGCAGAAGAGAGCGATAAAAATGATTATGGGGCTGGGGTACCTCGCTTATGAAGAAAGACTGCAACGTTTGGGGCTCTTCATTCTGGAAAAAAGGCGCTTGAGCGGGGACATGATTGAGACATACAAAATCATGCACGGGCGGGATAGAGTCAATAGAGGGATGTTCTTTTCCCTCTCTCACAATACCAGAACCAGGGACATCCATTGAAATTGAGTGTTGGGAGAGTTAAAACAGATAAAAGGAAATACTTTTTTACCCAGCGGGTAATTAAGCTATGGAACGCCTTGCCACAGGAGGTGGTGATGGCATCTGGCCTAGATGCCTTTAAAAGGGGACTGGACAGATTTCTGGAGGAAAAGTCCATCATGCCATGATGGGTGGTGCAACCTCCTCATATTAATAGTAGGCTACTTCAGAATGCCAGGTGCAAGGGAGTGGCAACAGAATGCAAGCATCTTGTTGTCTACTGAGCTCCCTTAGGCACCTGGTGGGCCACTGTGAGATACAGGAAGCTGGACTAGATGGCCTTTTGCCTGATTCAGCAGGGCTCTTATGTTCTTCATACATCTTTCCATTGATTGGGTGTGTTGGCTGCTCTTCTACTGGTGTAGACTAATCTTCTTCACCACTTGAGATTGAAGAGACATGAGCTGCAAGTTGACACATATTTGTAAGACCCATGGACTTCTTAGGAACATGAGTATCATTTTATATAGCCCTTTTGTTTTTGTTTTACTGCATTTTATTATCGCAATGGTATCACAAATAATATGACATTATTTCCATGTTACAGGTGGACATTGAGGGAGGGAGAGAGAGAGAGAGAGAGAGAGAGAGAGAGAGAGAGAGAGAGAGAGACTTGCCAACAGTTACTCAATGAGTCTGAAGCAGGGATTTTAAATCAGTGTGCATTGGGTGCTGCAGGAGTTTGGGGAGGATAATTTCTTAGTTGGGCCATTGCGGAATGTGAGCCCCCTCCCCGCGCCAGTAGTGCAGTGTGTTTTATCAATAGTCAAAAACCTGATAGTGTGCCTTGACAATTTCATCACCTTGCCAGTGTGCTGTGAGATGAAAGAGGTTTAAAATCACTGTTTTAGATTTTACTTGCAGACTCTTTCTACCCAGTGGATCCTGGCTAAGCATCCATCTACTTTAGTGGCATTTGTGTGTTCCCATGCAAAGTCTGCAGACAGGAGTTTTCCAGATATTGACACCACTTAAGGCATTGCTGATGACCTTAACCTTTCAAAAACAGCAGCTGCAGAGGCCAGAATTTTGGTAGAGACTGCAGTGGGTGAAGGGGGCCATTTACCTTTTCCTGCTGCCGTTGGTGCCAATTGGTTACATTGGTGATGATTGCCAACTGGTGCCAATATAAGGAACTTTTTTTCCTTATCAAATAGCAGCCATTAGGCGGGGGGGCGGGGCGGTGGCTGTGGTCTAGACTGGGACAATGGCAAGACAATTGTCTGTAGTCCTGGTTTGGATCAGGCTTCTCCGCATAGACATTTGCATAGACAGGGTTACTTTTATTTCAATGATGAACTTAAAGTGGTGTCTAGGTTGGCCATTAGTTATCACACAGATCTTTTAGTCTTCTTCCTCCCGTATTAATGCACCTGTGCTCTTTGCTTTTTTGTGCTGGCAGACGCTCCTCAAATACTTGAATTCTTCTGTGGAACTTGACCAACTGTATGCTGCCAAGGTGATGTAAGGCCTTTATTTGTTTGGTGAAGAACTTTGCAAAGCCATCTGTGGAGACTGTACTTGTCTTTTCATTTTTACTCCAGCACATGGGATAGTACATGTTAAAAAAAAATCTGAGATTCTTAAGATCTTAGAATTCATATTGCCGCCAAAATCATTTTGTTGGAGATAAGGAATTCTCTCCCATGGAAAACCATTTCAGTTCCCTTTAAAGGGCTGGGTGGGCCCATATGATTGTCAAGTTCATAAGCATTCTACAAAGAATGGTTCTGATGTATGAGTTTACTTAAGGAGACATACCCTTCCCTCACCAATGGGAGCAAAGTGGCTTGTAGCAATTTCATCAGTATGTATCTTCTTCTCAAAGAGTTCACACTTTGGATGGCCAGTGGGAGCAAAGGACAGGAAATGAAAATAATTCAGTCTTTCCTCTCCTGAATATTTTGTTGTCCCTGGAACTGCCCTTCCCTGGAAACAAAACAGTTCGTTCCACAGTTGGCTCATTTCCCAGTCCCATTTTGCAGATCACAAAGATACACCTAAAAAGGAAATCAACTCTTTCCCCCGCCCCCAACAGATAACTTCCTCCCTTCAACAGGCTATGTATAGGTTGATAGGGCAAGTGGTGCAACTCTGGGATGCTTGACTACCCTGGTCTGGATGTCCGGCTCACTGGCATGCTCACAGTATTTCTGTTTCTCTCCTGGAGTTCTGTTCTTCCTTCCATTTCCTTAGTTCAGGGGTCTCCAAACATCATTGTGAGAGCTGCATCATATGACTGACATGGTGTTGAGGGCCAAGAAAAGAAATAAATTTAAATACAAAATATAAATAAATTTAAATACATACAATAGACATGGCACTGTAGATAAATGAACAACCATAGACCACTTCCCAAGATTATTCCCAATAGAAAGATCCTCTCCACCTCTACCAGGTGTTAGATATAAAAATACGGCTCCCAATTTATGGTTTAAAAGAAAGGTTTATTGCCATATTTGCAAATATGGGTGGCAAGCAAAAACAAAACAAAACACGCTGCAAGCCACACCTCATTATATTGGGTTCAACTTTTTATACTCTTTCTTACTTTACATTCATTGGTTATTGCCCAACCAATCCGTAGCACTCAGGCAGAATAATTTAACTCCCCCCCTTCCTCCTTCATATGTACACCCATCCTTTGCACATGCTCTAACCCACGATGTATGTTTATGCAAAACTTGATTTAATGAGAAGTGGGTAAGGCCGAATTATTCATAAGCCTCATTACGCAAACTCACTCCAGTTTCTCCCAAGGTTAGAGTTTTTTCTGTTTCTTCCTATCTCAGCTAAGGAGTGCGTTCAGCCCCCTCCCTCCTTCTCCTTTGTCCATTGTTCTCAACTCTGTCCTTGGCCTGGCTATCCTTGGTCTGAGAACACCAGCATATTCATTTCTAGTTACTTAGTGTCTGTGTTCAAAATCATGAATCAATATTTCTCAATATTTCTCACACAGGCAACATGACTAAATTAAGAAAAATAAATCTGAAAATAAAAAAAAACCCATAAATGACTTCCCAAGGTTATTCCCAAAAGGAAGATCTTCCAGATCCAGAAATACGTCTTTACAAATAGGCCTAAGTCACTTTGAAAATAATGGAGGAGGGAGAAGGCATACATCCAGCGGTGTTATGCTGCCGGAATGCTGGGCGGGACATCCGGGTGATCGACAGCCCGCCCGTTGCGTTCCAGCCGTTTGCGTAATGTACACAAGCGGCGTAATTGGTTACGCAAATGGCGTAACGCTCCGGAACGCAACGGGCGGGCTGTCGTTCACCCGGATGTCCCGCCCAGCGTTCCGGCAGCATAACACCGCTGCGTACGTCTCTTGACAAACCAGCCCAAATCACTTTGAAAATAAGGGGAAGGGGAAAAGAAGGCATAGGTCTCTTGACAAGCCAGGCAAAATAGCTGTGAAAATAAGGGGGGGGAAGCATAGATCTACGTGTGGCAGACCCAAGACCGGTGCGGCTGCCTGGGAAGCCCCAGAGGCCTATGTGGTGGGCCTGAAGCCTGTGTGGCTGCTGGGGAAACCCGGCAGCCCTTGCTGCAGGCCCAGGCTTGTGCAACCGCTCAGGCCTGGCAAGGCCAAAATTTGGCCTGCCATGGGCCGGATGGTGGACATGAGTCAGGGGTCACCATGGGCTGGATTCTGGCCTTTTGTAGGCTGGTAGCTGCCTGTTTTATACACAACAGAGGTATCATTTGGCAGAGAGAGGGCTATCTGATGCATGCACCCTAATGCTCACACACACAAAGAGAGTGAGTGACTGAGAGAGAGAGAGAGAGAGAGAGAGAGAGAGAGAGAGAGAGAGAGAG
>JAJKFI010000048.1:2885503-2909589 GCA_029204185.1 Lerista edwardsae
AGAGAGAGAGAGAGAGAGAGAGAGAGAGAGAGAGAGAGAGAGAGAGAATACTTCAACAAAGTAATGGGTAACCGAGAATATATAGTTTCCAAATTGGTGCTTGCCTGCCTGAAGCACCCTCCTCTACTGACTGTCATACTGGCTTGCAGAGGGCTGTGTTGTTTCAGGAGCAATTAAGCAAGCATGATTGTGATAATGAAAATTCCACCCTGAGGCTTGTGTGTGTGTGTGTGTGTGTGTGTGTGTGTGTGAATCCTGAGTGAGCAGAACTGTGCAGATCAGATGGGTGGAGTTTGGAACACAACTGAGCTTTACAGGGTGAACAGCAGATTGATCCATGTAATTAATTAACAAGCAAATTTTCCTGCAAAATCCTAATGGGCCTAGTATGGAGCCAGGCCTGGCCCAGGTTGGACTGACTCCTGAGGTTAAGCTCAAATTCTGCCTTCCCTTTTTTTGGCTTATGCAAGTGCCAAATTTTGTATCACTCCAATAACCACTGCTTCTCCTGAGCGAGGTAGGGGTGGGATTCTCTGCTCCCAGGATCTGGCCAGAATAGAGTAAATGTCAGAGGAGATGATGGCGACAGGATGTGGTGGGATGGTGGCAGGAGCCCTCTATGGCACTGGTACCTCCTTCAGCTCAATTGCCATGAACCTTGGCAGTGGCACTTGAGGCAGGCCCACCTAGCTTGCCTGACCACCCACTGTCTCTTCCTCTCCTTGTTTCTCTTCCTTACTCTGCTGCTGTTTGAAATATTGCAGTGCAGTAGGGTCAGAACAAGTTCATTGACAGAACCACCACTCAGCTTTCCAAAAAAGGAGGTTCCCCCCCTTCTTTGAAAGTAGGAAGTAGTAGACTGTGTTTCTCTCCCAAAAGAGGAGGGAAAACACCTCGGAAGTGGTGTGGTCAGAGACGTCATCCGGGCGCGCCAGGAACCGGAACGCCCGGATGATTGGCAGCCCTCTGCTCCTATGGCGGGGGCCAGCCACGCCTCCCTGCACCTCCCTGCGCCTCGAATCACTCCATTTCAGAGCGATTCGGACGCGCGGGAGGGTGGGCGGGCCCAGGAGCAGCTCGCCCAGCCTCGGGAGAGGCGGCGCGGCCCGGGCCCGTCTGTGGAACTGGCAGAACGGCGTACCGGGCCGTTCCGCCAGGATGACACCGCTGGGCATAGTGCTTCTCTCAGCAACCCTCTCCTGGCTTTGCTCAGCTGTTCTCTTTTTTCAAAATATGGAACTGCAGAACAAGATGGACGAGGTACGTGGGGCAAATGTGGGCAAGTGAGGCAGCTGTGGTGGTGGCAGCTGATGGGTATGGGGTGCCACCTGTGCCTCTTTGCTACTCAAAGCAGCCGAATTACTTGCCTTGTGGGTGGGCTAATCCTGGGTGAAAAAGTGCAATAGTTAGGGTGATGATGCACTCACTGGCCCAATCCTGGCTACACCTGATGGAGCATCCACTGAGTGGCTACAGGTGAGGTGATGACAGTTGGCCTCGTTTATGCCTTCTCCAGCTCAGTTGATTCTCAGTGGCTGCTGTGAGGGGAAGGGGCCCAATCCCAACTGATGAAACAGCAGCAGGTAGAGAAGATGATAATTATAGGACAAACCCTATAATAATAATAATAATAATAATAATAATAATAATAATAATAATAATAATAATAATAAAAAAATGCTTAACATATTTTTTTAGAAAATAAATAACAATGTTATAGTTTTGGAGGTTTCAAAGAGATTTTACCAGAGTTCAACAAGGTCATGAAATAATTTTTCTTCCATTCCTAAATCCAGCAGGCGAGTGCTACCCTAGAGACACTTCTGTAAAGAAATAGATTAATCACAGATGAATGTCTGCCTAAGAACTTATTGGTTCTCACCTCTCCAAGTGGCCTTCTTGGAGGAGGAGGAGGAGGGAGTACAGGGTCCATTACAGATTCAGGGAATGCAGCTTATATATTCTTTATCACAAGATGACCTACTGGATTTCAGAGTTGTCCGTACAATGCAGTTTGCAATGCTACAAATGATGTATTTCCTCAGTTAACAGTATGCAAACTATAATACTGCCGCTTTGTCCATCCAAGACCAATGTTTACTCACCCTCGGCTCTCTTAGTGGCTACTAAAGCAGACCCCTGCTTCAGCTCTTGTACCCTGTCTTTTCTTGCTCCTGATCCTGGTTGTTGTTGTTCGGTCGCTAAGTCGTGTCTGACTCGTCGCGACCCCATGGACCACAGCACGCCAGGCCTCCCTGTCCTGATCCTGGTAGACAGGTATAATTAAGTGTGTAGAAGATACAGTCTTGGGTGCTGAATGGTTGTTTTCAAAGGGATGGTAGACCAGGCAAAAGGCTGATTATGGGTGATGCGTATGCCCTTTCAAAGCCTCTGGAGAGAACTATCCTGTTGCTTTTTGTGCATTTGTATATTTTTCAAGGCAAAACACTATCCCTTTGCAGTTTTCCCTCTCTTGCCCAGAATGAAGCTGACCCTCTGTAACAACTAGAGGAGAGCCTGTCCTAGTGAATCTTCTGATTTTTCTGACTGGTCTCTTTAGGCCCTTGGACGCCTTGGGCTTGGTGAAGAAGATGTTATTTCAGCACTTTATAATACTGTAAGTATAATTCCCATGGACTCTTGTTTTCTCAGAGTGAGCATTTACAGAGCATTCAGAGACTAGGTTCTGTAGGTGCTCAGGGAAATGTGTGGCAATGGCTTACCCAGATCTCCTTTGCACTTCTCTCTGGTAACATCTCGGGGGGGGGGGGGAATACATGATGTGATGTCATTGTATTCAGTGGTTCTCTGCCCTTCTCACATCAGTTTCACTGGCTGTCATTCGCAGGGGACAGGAGAACTCTGAATGCAATGAGGCAATGTCTTTTGCATTTCTGGTTGTAATAACTATTGCTTTGCTGGAGATTGTGTGTGTGTGTGAGCGAGCGAGCGAGCAAGCAAGCAAGCAAGCAAGCAAGCAAGCAAGCGAGCTCTGGGTTAGTGGTGTGTCTGTAACAACCAACCCTTACTTTTAATGCCAACCCTGTATTTTCCCTTTCACGGGAATAATGAATGGAGGGAGAAAGGGGGGCTCTGCCCCCTGGCCTTGTCTCTTAAGCTTCATATGTCCCTTGGTTGGTGAGGAGCTGGCTCGGGTTAGATCCTCATCATGCTTTACTATGGCAGTGTCTTCATAGTATGTGTATGTGAACAGCTCAGAAGTACTGTCATCATCTTTATGTGTGTACTGCGGTCTAAGTCAGTGGTTCCCAAACTAGTGGGTCACAACTCACCAGCCAGGGAAGCTTTTGTCCCTGACCCTTTAAGGGCGGAGAAGGCAGCAACATAATCCCCAGGATCGCACAATGCAATCCCCACAATCTCTAGGATCGTACAACTCTGCCAGTGTGATCCACCAGAGTGATTAAAGGTTGTGAGAACATAAGCACAAAACTGAGAGAGGCTGAGCCGTGTGTGTTAAGTGGACACTGTGTGATGCAGTGTGTTATGACACAGTGTTATGTGAATACACTGAAGATTTATGTCCTGAATAGAAGGCATGCTGTAACGGCAGACCTGGCCAAAATGGATTATAGTGTGGGAAGATGCTACACGGGGAAATGTATAGAGGCACGTGCACTGGTAAAGGTGAAGGTACCAAGTGTATGTGCTTGCTGCTAACTATGTACATTAGTATGTGAGATGCAAGCTGTGGGATGCAAGGAGAGAGCCTACAAGTGGGGAGGAGATGTGACAGAGCCCCACAGTATTGACAAAATCCTAACATGAAGTCAGAAGTGTACGTGATGTAAGATGTAACTTGGGATGTAACTTGGCTCAAGAAGTAATGTGTTGTCCTGCAACTTACTATTATGTACATCCTTCTGTATCTGTAATAGCTTGCTGACATGGCCAGATAATAGATGGGCCGTGGTGTAAAGAATTTAAATGCACTGGGTAACATGTGGGGGTGGTTAACAAGGGAGACACCTGAGGTGTGTGAGGCATGTATCCCTCAACGAAAGTGAGATTGCAAAACATGTGTAAAGCCTAGTGGGCACAGCCAGAGAGTTAAGTTAGGCTGCGGGATGGAACAGTAGGCAACAGCAGTGTAAGGTAGCACAACTGGCTGTATCCTGAAACCAAAGAAAAGGGGAGTGCTGTAACGGTAAACCCTGCTTGGATGCATGGTGCTATGTACCAAAACAATGCACCGGGATATGTAGAATGTTGTCAAGTCTGTGTGTTGTGCATGTATAGCTTACAGAATTTCTGAAGTAGTGGAGCACATTCTCTAAGGAAAGATTTACTAGATGACATTCCTGGAGAAATCAGTGACTCTAATTGGAATAATTAAGGGTATATATAAAAGATAGTGCATAATGTGAAATGTAGTGAGTTCATGGGGTTTGCTCATATTTGGGTCATACCAATTGTCATATGTAGTATTGGAAAGGATTTTCTTCCCAGGTTAAGGGTGCTATCCTAACCAGGAGTTAGGCTGGCACAAGGGACACTGTAAAGTATATTTGGACCACTCTCGGAATCAGAGAGGCCAGCACACAGTCGTGCACCATCCTCCCTGACTCCAAGAGTGGTCCAAACGCGATTTACGGTGGCCCTTGTGCTAGCCAAACTTTGCTGGCCTAACTGTGCCGCCCTAACTCCAGGTTAGGATTGTGCTCACAGTGTTCTGGATTGTATGAGGCTGATGAGCAAACTGTTTTTCCATTTGGTCAGCATTGAACGACATGGCCTTTTGATCCCCTCTAATGCTATAAATCTAATAGATAGACGTTCTTGCACATAAATTGCTTCTAGGTAACGTATTATGTATACTTATTGTCTCCTAGTTTCAGGAATGCAACAATCCAATTTTGGAGTATGAAATAGCTCGGTCCCTGGCTCTGCTGGGTGAGTGATTTTCTTCTTCAGAACATTGACATAGAGACCAGCAGCAAGGCTCTATTGGATCCACTGGGATTTGCTAATGGTAGATTGCTCAACTGTGGCTAAAGTTACTGTGCTTCTTCTTAAAGTCCTGTCAATGTATAGCTTCAGAGGCAGGAGTGCTACTTTTTTATTTTTCGGCTAATGAAATTGGCTGCAACTCAGGTGCCTAACTCAGAGCGCAATCCTATGCCCGTCGTTTGGCCGAGCGTCTGCAGTGCCGATGTGAGAGCACCCCTTGCGCTGGTGCTGGTGCCATTGGGCGGATGCTAGCAGCAGCTCGAGTGGTTCTGGGCAGGGCAGGAGAGAGGGAGGAACTGGGTGGGGGTGGGCGGGCTGGGAGGTGTGGCAGCCTGGGGAGTGGGAGCCAATTTGGGCCATGTGGCTTGCTCAGAGCTGCACCTGCTAAACAGCAGGCACAGATCTGAGCAAGCCCATCGATATGGCTGGTGTCTACTAGTTTGCACTGGATATCGCGCAGGCCCATCCACCTTGCTGTTCTGGCGCAAGTTAGGATTGCACCCTCAGGTATTTTCAGCCAATTATTGTGACATGTTAATTCAGTAAGTATTGGGAAGGATGGTTACAAGTGGATGTATATGACCAAGAGCGCAATCCTGTCCCTCACAATTTTATGCGTTGCAGCTGAGCTGCCAGAGCGTGCACCGCATGCAATTGGGGGTGGGGGACATGATGGCCTGGGCGAGGCAAATTAAATTCTTTTTCACTTGCCTCTCTGCAGGCTGCGTGGCTGTCAATGGGTCTTCTCAGACTTAGGCCAGCTATTTTGCTAGTGTCAGTCCAAGGAGAGGCAGGCGGTGTGTTGGGCTGAGAAAACGGGGATAGCTTCCTGGCATATATTTCTGCCAACCCTTCTCTCCCCCAATCCCTGCCCTGAACCTCCCCACAACCACGTTGCTTGCTTCAGTGTAGGCTGGGTCTGTCTTGGGGGGACGACGACGTGTGGAGCCTCTGACTCTTTGCACTGGCAGCTGTGCCATGCACGACACTGGCACAACATTTACGGTGCAGTTGTGGCACTTAGGGTGGTGTGTCGCAAGATTGGGCTGTAGGTGGCCTTGGGCAAGCCACTCCTTCTCAGCTTCAGCTGCAATGCAGGGACAAGAAGTCTTACTTTATGCAGGATTGTTGTAAGGTCAGCATCAACACAATACAATGAAGTATTTGACATACTTTTTTTAAAAGCCTGTACAAATATGTTATCAGAGGACATCCTTGTTTTGCTGTCCCTTAAGAAAATGTTCTAGATGTCTAGTTTTTGAAATAGCTAAGGAAATAGATGATCCAGAGCCAGTCTGCTGAATATCTAAAAATAATTGTAGCTGTCTGGAATCAAACAGAACAGTGATCTTCAAGGTCTAGCGGACACGCTATAGGAATGCCAACCTTTTAATTCTTGGTTTTTTAAAATAAAGGATAGTCACTCATGGAATATCATTGTGCAATTAACTGTCCACTTAGAAATCTCCATTTAACATGGCAGTGATTTTCTTCTAGTAAATAGGAAAAAAAGGTATAAATGTCTTGACCACTGATTTATAGCTGCAATCCTGAATCTTCAGGAGGGACTTCATTCTGTTTGTCCTTCTTATTGGAAAATAACCTGTGTTGAACTGTCTTTCATGAAAGTGTGGCTCATTTGGCCCTGATTTGCGACAAACTCTGCCCTTTGAGTTGATTGATCAAAGCCAGAAAGAACTAGAATTACCTATATTTGACCATTTCACCCATCATGGCCTTTTCTTGCTTTAAAAACGTGCTTTTTTTGTGATATGCAAAAACAATTAAAAAGTGAACAATTAAATGAGAGCTATGAAAAGCCTCAAGGCAAACATGAACTTATTGCACAGTCTGCTGAACGAGTCTACGAATGGCAACCCTCTGCCCACTTTCCTAGGAGTAAGCCCCAATGAACACAATGGGACTTGCTTCTGAGCAGACATGCATAGGATTGTGCTGTACAGGTCTTAAGAGCTCCAGCTGCTGTGCTGCTTTTCCGCTCACACTTGCCACATCCTACCTGCTAGCATGTGTCATCCTGTGTTGTATCTTGGGGCCATCACCTGCGGCTGGGGCTGGTTGATTTGATAGACAGACAGACTTATCCTCTTCCCAACCCCAGATAGTGGTTTGGTGAAACTGTAATAATCCTGCTGGGCACCACAAAAGTACATGTTCAGGAGGGTTACATGACCACACAGTGTCCCTCTTATTTGGAACTTTTACATTCCATTCCCAAAGTTTTGGACATATATAGTTTACAAAAAGGGCCTGGGGGAGGGACATGATTGAGACATACAATATTATGCAAATGATGATAGAGTGGATAGAGGGATGTTACTTTCCCTGTTATACAACACCAGAACCAGAGGACATCTACAAAAATTGAGTGTCAGGAGAGTTAGAATAGAGTAGACCAAAGAAAATATTTGTTTATCCAAATTTATGTAATTTGTCTGTGGAACTCCTTGCCACAGGAGGTGGTGATGGCTTCTGGCCTGGTTGGCTTTAAAAGGGGATTGGACAGATTTATAGAAGAAAAGTCCATCACAGGTTGCAGGCTGTGATGTTATGTGCAACTTCCTTGTTTTAGAAGAAGGCTACCTCAGAATGCCAGATGCAGGCATCTTGTTCTCTTGTGTGCTCCCTGAGGCATCTGGTGGGCCACTGTGAGATACAGGAAGCTGGACCAGATGGCTTTTGGCCTGATCCAATAGGGCTCTTCTTGTATCTTAGCTGATTAATGCTGAATATGTGAGGATTATAGTATAGTTACTGGTAGTGAAATACAACCTGGAGGCACTGAATTGTCAAGGTGCAATCTTTCCATGTCGAAGTACACTGGAAAGGGATTCATTTTCTTATTAGCTGTAACTTGCCAAGGTGCTTCATGCAGTTTTTTTTGTTTATGGAGAAAGTTGCACTCCACCCTGTAAATCATTTTTCTCATTTTTCTGCTGCTTAACCCTTTCCTCTTCTTATCCTGCAGCCCTTTTAATGAGCGGCCACACATAAACCAAGACTTCATTTTCCTGATTGTAATCTGGACAGTGGAGGGGAGGGAAATCACTTCCTCACCAGCTGCCCCTGCAGGCAAGGAAGGCTGGTGCGTGCATCAAACACTCTTTTGTCTCCTCTAACCTTCTCCAGCACTCTTGGTGATGAGCCCTCACTGCAGAAGTCAATGAGGAATCTTGGACTCTTTGGGTGGGCTGGGCATCTTGGATTGGGCTATTTGAATTGGCCATGAACTCTGGTGTGTGCCTGATCTTCCTTGCTCTTTCCAGTCCTGACCCCTCGAGTGGAACAACTGGTATTAAAAATGCACAGATACAGCTCCATGCTACCTTTGACCCCATGTATGCTTTGGAAGCAAGGGACGTGGTGGCACAGCGGGTTAATTCGCTGTTGCTGGGCTTTCCAACCAGAAGGTTGGGAGTTCAAGACTGTGTGACGGAGTGAGTGCCCGTTGCTTGTCCCAGCTCCTGCCAACCTAGCAGTTCGAAAGCACCTAAACGCAAGTAGATAAATAGGGACCACTTCGGTGGGAAGGGAACGGCATTCCGTGTGCTACGGCGTAGAGTCATGCTGGCCACATGACCACGGAAGCTTGTCCTTGGACAAAACGCCGGCTCTACAGGCTTAGAAACGGAGAGGAGCACCGCCCCCTACAGTCGGTCACGACTAGACCATTCGGTCGTGGGGAAACCTTTACCTTTATGCTTTGGAAGCCTGTTCCAAATAAGTGTGGTACACCCACCTGTAGCCATAGCATCCAAGCCCTCTATCTTCACGTGGTGACTGATGGTTGTGGAAGCCCAACATCTCCACCTACCTGTCTCCATAGTCATGGCTAAATTGAATCTGTGTCCCAACCTACTGATCAGAATAATATCTTGGGAAGCCTCACCATCTCTTCTCTCCCCTCTCATGGGCACTGGTGGAAGCACAGCCTTGGACCAGGCTTTGCAAATCCTTTGAGACCTGGACAGTCTGTTGGAAGGATATCTGGCGTCTCTTTAGAAAAACAACCTTAGTCTATAAAGGTACCATACTTCCAAAATTGCTTGACCCTGAACAGTGTGTATGTTCCCCTTAACTCTCTCTGGACTTCTTTGAGTTTTACTTTTATCTTTGATCACTGCCTCCTGATTCTCTAGAGCAGGTTGCCTGGAGGTCTCTGTAGTGAAAGTGCTGATTAGACACTTGAAGGATGTGCGCCTGAATCGGAGAGAAGATACGTTGGCTGCTCTGAAGGTGTCTCTGCAGGCCTGGTCTATAGCGGAGGTAACTACTGAAGTTATTTTAAAAGATGAGGCTCTGCTGTTGGGAGACACCTGCTCTGCTTGTCCTGGGCAGCCCTTCCCTTTCTGGTCAAGGACAGTCCTATTGCTCGAAACGGCATTCAGTTCACTGCTGGGTCTAATGGAGCTGTTGTCCCATCCTAGCTCAATTACATAGGCGCCAGGTCCAGTTTAACCCGAAATCTAGAGCGGTTGGTGAATCTAGAGGAGCCTTTAGAAAACACCACCTTCGACGCAGCCACTTGCTTGGGGTACCTGGACAAGTCCAACCTAATTGCCCAAGAGACCATGTTTATGTGCCTGGCCACGAATGACTGGAAGAAGAAAATGCAGGTAGGGATGCTGCATGCATGAACACGGACTTCTGAGTGTTTGTGTTGCTCGTTCATAATCCACGTAATAATGTGTGAAGTTCCTTGGAAATATTTGCCCAGGAACAAGGAAGCGAGAAAGGAGGAGGAGGGGCATCCAAACTTCTTCCCACCAGTCAGGTAAGAATGGAACTGCTGATATTGCTACATCGTCCGTGCTCAAGAATGTTCAAATATTCATTTGAACAGATTTCTTCTCTTTCTCATGTGTTTTCTTTGCCAAAAATGACTCTGGGATGGGCCAAAACGGCCGCATATAAAATCACAGTCTACCATTATATTTGGGGTGCATTAATTTTATTTCTTTATACCTTGACTTTCTGCCACACATTGGGGCTGCCTATGTGGATCATATCTATGGTATCAAAGGGATCAGTGAAGTTGTCCAGGCTTGAATCTGCTCATCCAATGAAATCCACAGTGGCAAAACTCACAGGTGCCTTCTTGGGTAGGCTGCAGATACATGCACAGTTCTGCTTTCCAGGCAGGCAAAGGGCCAGGGAATTAAGCAGGTGAGGAGCAAAGCAAGACTAGTCAGGTAATTGCAGATGCACAGCTAGATAAGGAAGGCAAGGCAGGAACAAGGCTCAGATCTTGGGGAGCTGGGCCAATAAAAGGATCTGGTGCCAGCTACACCTAGCCTAAAACTGTTTCAATATTGCTGCCGGCAGCTCAGGTACGTGCTGGGAGAGAATGTAGCTCCGATCTGAATTCAGCTCTCTAGGAGTATATAAAATCTTTTTTCCCTTCCTTTTGCCCTGGCTGCCTGTATGCTTCCAGACTCAATTTAAGGTGCTGATTTTGGTCTTGGAAGCCCTTGATAACTTTAGGAGGACAAGACAACTGTGTCTCACATGTTCACCTCCGCAGATCATCATGCGAGTCCCTTTGTGGAGTGCCTGGCTTGTCAGAAGTGTGATGGGCATTCATAAGAAGCAGGCGGTAGTCCTGGCCCTCTGAAATGCCGGCTCCTTGTTGGCCAGGCTGGCACTCAGTATGCCACCTTTTTGAAGATTAGTTGGAACTATGGAGCCCTGGGTTTCTTCCATATGCCAAGGCTGGTTTCCTGCTTCCATGCAGCTGTTGAACTTGATGACATGAGGTTCTTTTCATTCTGTCTTGCCTCTCTCTTGCTTTCGCTCTCAACTTGCCCCCCCTTTTTCTTTAGGCTTTGATCATGCTGGTGAATCAAATGAACATAGTGAATGATGTTATCATCCAGAACATTCTTGAGCAGCTTCAACATTCCCCTGTGTGCAAGGCAAGTGGGTTTGGTTCTGTGGAGCCTGTTCAATGATGTACTGTTATCGATACTGCGTGACTGTATCAATTTTGCAGGAGCTACGTTCAGAAATTCCTATGCTGTTCCCAATGTGTATTTTTGTACTCAGTGTGGCTGTTAAGCTCCTTGAACAAATCCTACCAGACTCTGTTTGCTAGTACGTAAGAGTCTGCTTGGACTTCTCTAGTTCTGGAGCTCTGGAATATTTGAAATTTTAAAAAGTCTCAAAAATGTGTAGAATCACTGCTGAGTATCCACAGTCAACCCAACCCTGATTTAGAGGATCAGGGATTAAAGTAGATCAAAAGATGCTAGATCAAAGGATGTAGTTGGCTTTGGACTAACTGGTCTCTCATTGAGAAACTGAGCAGTGTTCCTTTGGAAGTCTTGTTGCTCGTGTTACAAATGAGAGTCTGTGACTTGACTTCAATTACTGTTGTTCATGTTCAGGATGTTGGATTCACTTTGACAGAGGTACCCTTGTTAGGTGTTCATCCTTCAGCTCTTTAGCTTAGTGCTCCCTCTAGTGTTGTATGAACAGCAATCAGAAAATGAACCATCCACAAAATCACGGGCATAAGGCTTAACAGCACAACCGACACATGTCTGCTCAGACGTCAGTCCCATTGTGTGCAGTTGGGGTTGCTCCCAGGAAAGTAAAGGCTTTCAGCTCTTCCCCAATGACCGGAAGAGTGAGATCTTGAAATGTACCATTTTGGATCCTTTTCTCATGGATTACAAGGTTTCCACATGTTCCTGCAGATGTACTTTAAGAAATCATAGTGGTGGGGATGGCAGAAGGGGGCAGGCAGTACTAAGTGGACTGGGGGGAAGGTGTTTTGTAAGGAGATTGTGCAACCTCCTTACAAAGGTGTTGGGCTACTGGTACCGGGTGCAAGGGAGTGGCAACAGGATGCAAGCATCTTGTTGTCTCATGCCTCCCTGGGGCATCTGGTGGGCCGCTGTGAGATACAGGAAGCTGGACTAGATGGGCCTTTGGCCTGATCCAGCAGGGCTCTTCTTATGTTCTTAAGTACAGACATGCCCCGGTATCTGCTGGGGTTCTGTTCTGGAGCACACACACCCCAATGGATACCTGAATCCATGAATACTGGGCATGTCTTTTTAAAGATAGGGGAACATCAGTAGTTTTGCTGCAACAAGGTAAAAAAAGAGATTTGTTTAATGTTGCCCTATCTTTTTAATAGGCGTCCCAATGTCCATGGTATCTGTGGATAACTGAAACTGTGGATATTAAATCAGTGGATACCGGGACACGCCTGTACCAAAACTGTGTTGCTTGTTGAACAATCCATTCTCTCTCGTTGCCTCTTTCCACCCAGCACCGTGCTGATGCTGCAAGGCTGTTGAGCAATATAGGGCTTGTAGCCATCCAGGATGAGGACTTGGAGGAGGAAGTGTTTGATGTGCTTCTGGATAAATTGTATGAGGAACCCCTTCTGGTGAGAACAAAAACTTTGGGGAGCATTTCCATTCTCTGTTGCATGTGGCTAAGCGGGCTCTTTCTAGAACACGATCTTAAGGCCACGAGTCAAGCCTCTTGCTTTTCCATGCCCAAGTGAGGATACCAGTGCAGCTGGCCTTTTTTCAATAGCCATCCTTCTTACATGTTTTGCTTCTGGAGTGTAAAGTTTATGAGCTGCATCAAGTAAAGGCAAGAACAACACAGAGGCGTCTCTACAGGGATGGCAAAGCTCTAAGTTTTGCAAGAAGCCTTACCCTGTCATGTAAATCCCTCCTCTCCCTTGCTGCTGTAGCCAGTAAGCAACGCCAGGATTGGCTAAAATGGTGCAGGAGAGGAGTGATTTCCACTGCGAGGTAAGGATTCTTGCAAAACTTAGAGCTTTGCCATCCCTGTAGAAACGCCACTGGAACAACAAGCTTCCTTATCAAGCTGAGATCCAATTGGGCAGTGGCTTATAACACAACCTTGTAACACAACCCCATTTACCCAGCCAGTTGTGTTGGTGGCTCCTGTCCTCACTTGGTTGCGATAGATTTGAATCATACCGTGAAACACAGCAGTTAAATATGTCTCAGCCGTGTGGAGAGCCATTCATACAAAGAGTTCATCATGGGGCAGCATTCCCGCCCACAGGACTGATAAGAAGAACATCAGCTACTTAAGCTGCTTCAGGAATGAATTGGACCTTAGCCTGTGTCTGCTCCTTGCTTGTGTCTGCACCATGCTCCATCTGAGGCCAAGGTCAAATATTAAGGGGTGTCTAATCTGGTGGGAAGCTAGTGACGGAAGTGAAGAAGACAAGAGAGGGCTAAGACCAATTGGGTTTTCTTCATGTGCCTTCAGGAAAAGCTTTTCCTAGGCATTGAGACAAAGTGATGGGAGTAGTTCCACTTGATAAACTTCAGCCTTTGACAGGTAATTTGTTTAAGGCTCAGGAGTTATGGCAGGGGGGAAAAAGATTCAGCAACAGAAGCTATCATGGTGCACAAGCAAGAACACTGGAAGCAGTGGGCAACGGGACAACTCAAGGTAGCACAAGCCTATCACATGCCTACTTTGAACCAATCAGGAACTGGATGAGGAATATGCCTGGGTGGGTTGCACTGGCTTGGTGAAAATTGGCCTTCTGCTCCAAGTTCTGCTACAGATTAACGGCACAATCCTAACCAACTTTCCAGCACCAGGGTTAGAGCAATGCAGCTCTGAGGTAAGGGAACAAACATTACCTTGAGGAGGCCTCCATGGCTGATACTCCACTGCAGGGTGCAGCACATGCCCCATTGGAACAGCTATGTCAGTGCTGGAAAGTTGATTAGGATTGCGCCCTAGGTTTCTGATGGCACAATCCTAACCTGGAGTTAGGCCAGCACAGTTAGACCAGCAAAGTTTGGCTGGCACTAGGGCCACCATAAAGCACATTTGGACCATTCTCAGAGTCAGGGAAGATGGCACACATCTGTGTGAAGGCCTCTCTGATTCCGAGAGTGGTCCAAAAATACTTTACGGAGTCCCAAACTTTGCTGGCCTAATTGTACCAGCCAACTCTAAGACGCACACAAATGAGGTTCAGCCACTCAACACATTTCTCCCTTAATTTGTAGACAGTGAAACTACTTCCTGGCTTTTGGTATTGTAAGCATTCATTACATTCATTACTCTGTAAGCATTCATTACTCTGTAAGCATTCATTACAACTTATTTTGAAAGGACTTCACATGTTTCCTCAGAGTAGAAAAATGGACACCTGTCTGTCTGTCCCAACACATGCTGAGGTGACTTGCCCTCGAGGACAGCTCATTTCAAGCACCTGAAATGCTCTCAGTATTGGGGGACCCGTCATCCCATATGCTTGGGCCAGATTGATGTACTGCACTGGGGGCAATGGGAAATATACAGCTTGGTAAAACAACCACCACCACCCAATATGAATACATCACTAATGTAACTATAGCAGTGGCATAATGAAACAGGGCCTAGTCAGCTTTAAAACTTAGTCAAAAGGGAAGTAGCCCTTAGGGGAAGGGATTGGAGCTTCAGTATAATGCACATTATCTGGATTCAATTCCAGGAAAAAAGCAGACTCCTCTAACTCTCATTGTGCGTCCATTCATCTCTCAGGTATAATCCCAAAGCAATGATATGCACACTTTTTGTCCCTATAGCACAGATATTCATATTGTAGGGTTCTTCCCCATTCATACACTACCACAAGGTTTGTATCTATTTCCCCAGCCTGCCTCTTTCATCTGTCACCCAGGTAGTGAAGCAGTCGGTTGCTTTGGCTATTGAAGCTTTGAAGATGAAGAAGCGAGTCTGGGACATTAGTGAGAAGTAAGTTGCTTCAAGCAAGAAAATAGGATTGATTGTGCTCTGTACTTTCCTTCATCATATCCCAGAAATTCTTTTGGGGGTTGGGGATTGTGTCTCAGAAGCACTGCGTCTCAGCAAGTAAGAGATGTGGTGTAGCTGACAACAAGCTGCCACGGTCTCAATTTCATGGCCTCAAGTGCTGAGACCCAATATTTGCTTCTGAGAAGTCTCCCGAGACAAGTATTTAGGTATCTGACCTAACAGTCATAATGCCAGACTGTTCTCAGGAATAAGGACGGAGGGTGATGATTGGGTGGGAAGACCTCTATGATTGGCCCTTCCCACGTAGCCACAGTATTCATGCACACTCCCTTGCAGCATGATGTCACAGCAAAAGGAAGCAGTACCTGTCTGTGAGTGGGAAGGGGGCCACTAAGTTACATCACTCATGGTAGGGTCACTTCTGGAATTATGTGAAGGTCCCTCTGCTCCCACCTCTGGAGAATGACGATTGATAGCATCAGAGTTTGTTTAAAGCATTGAGGGCAGTGATGTCATGCAGGGGGTACGCGGGGGTACGCGAGTACCGGTTTCTAGGATTACAGCTGGCCCCGCCCATTCGCCCACCTACTCGTCGACTCCGCCCTCTGCAACGTTTGAATTTCCTGCATGTTTGAGTTGCCTGCATGTGCTCAGAGCCAGGCAGGCAGGCAGGCAGCGAGCAGAGCCTTTCCTTTCCTTGCCACTGAAAATTGAGCTGCTCTGGGGTTTTAATATGATGCCAGGCCTCCTTAACATGTTCTGGGGGTGCTGTGGAATACTGTTGCAACTGTTGGGTCAGTTTAAAATCATCCGAGGCCTCAAAAAGGGCTTTTTTCATGTCACTTCCTGCCGCGACATCACTTCTGGCTTATGACGTCACTTCCGGTGGGCGGGTCCTGACACGTGCCAATCAAAAGTGAGTACCTGTTCTTAAATCTTTTAGATGACACCACTGATTGAGGGGCATGTGCCCTACCTGGGGGGGGGGCGTCAAGAAGGGTTAGGGAGGTCTGCTGCCACCCTTAGGAGTTAAATGGCTGGACCAGAAACTGCATGCAATCTCCAGTAGTTGTATTTACTGTATTGACTTGTTTGGGATTAAGGAAAGTGGCTGCAGTTAGGACTTAGAGAACCAAAATTAACAGTTAACACTTCCTTCATCTTCACAGGCAGCTGAAGGATAAGGATGAAGAAGTCCGAAAGCGGGCTGTGATGTCATTAGTAAGTCACATGTCATATTGGGCCAATAGCCTTAGGGGTTGTCATTCTGGAATCCTCAAATGAGCAGTACAAAAGTCATAAATGATTGCTGCACATAGGTCCCTGTGCACAGCTCACAGCTGCACATTGCTGTGAGAATCTCCAAACCCCGAGTAATCTCCATACTATACATCTCTACTCCCTGAAGTCAGTGTGAGTGAGCTTGACTTATGTTTCCCAGAATTCCGGCTGACCAGCCCAGCTCCTGCAATCTCTGCCTAGTGATTGCTGAGAAGCAAGAGAAGTAAACCTCTTCTTCTGAGATGTCAGATTAAATTTTGTGCCACATCAGTATTGTGATATTGCAGATTGGAATCTTGGTGTATTCTGCTTGCCTTCCACAATTGCCAAGTGACATTCAGCGTTTTTGTCTCTCGCTAGGCTGTCCTTGGTATCCGCAATAAGAATATCTTCTTCTACTTGCTGGAGATGCTTGACCTGGACACCAGTGAAGATGTTCGCATACAGGTTGGTGAGGTGGGAGGGTGCTCTAGAGCAACGTGTGTATCCATTTGGCTGACCTGGATCTTGGGCTTCGCCCTTGCTCCTTCCACTGTAGATTGTCAAGACTTTTTCCGCTCTGGGAATGAACAATGTACATGTGAGGAAGAGCCTGAAGGATAAGGAACAGATGACTGGGATGCTTGCCAGGTATTGTGTGCATGAGAGGTTGCAACTGATGTGGAGCAAAGCCATTGACCATGTGTCCCTGTGGGGAGGTTGCTGAAATAACATGAAGTGTGTTATCTGAAGGCAGGGAAAGCAGGGGCGGACCTAGTCAAAATGGTGCCCGGGGCACCCAATAGAAGTGCAACCCCATGGGAGCCCAGGTCTGCCCACCAGAAGCAGTCCCAGGTAGACCTGGGCTCCACGGAGCCCTGGTCTACCCATTAGAAACGGCCGTGGGTAGACCTGGGCTCCCTTCAAGGGAGCCCAGGTCTACTTGCGGCTGGTCCCAATGGGTAGACCTGGGCTCCGGAGCCCAGGTCTACCCGCACAATGTTGCGGGGGCCACTGGCGCCCCCCTAGACGGCCCCAAGATGGCGCCCAGGGCTCTTGCCCCCCCTGCCACCCCCTAGATCCGCCACTGAGGGAAAGATCTCCAGGGAGACAGTCATAGGGGAAGCAAGTGGTGAGAGGAACACCCCCAAAGTAGCTGTATGCCTCCAGATCTGGAATATGGAGGCATACTCCAGACCTTCCTGTGAAGTTGAGGCCATGGCAGTCTTTGTGAGCTACAGCACATTTGCTGAGACACAGCATGCACATTATGAGGGGGGGGTCAGCCCCTTTTTGTGATGTCTCCCTTGATTACGTTTTTTGAGAAAGCTACAAGGGGTATAATTTGGCTATAGTTGGGATGAATCAGGCGGTTGGGCTTGTGGATTTCATTTAGGACCTCTAAGTTTGACCCCATAATTGAAGCACTGCCCAAAACAGCAAGCAAGCCTGACTCAGAAGCTTTTATAGCAGTCAGGAATATCACCTGTTTGAAACTGCTGATAGAATAAAGTGTCTTCCTCGCAGTTCCCATCTTTAGCCAGAGCTGGGGGGTGGCGCCAGAGGCTGAATTTCCCTGCTTGACCTCTCTCCTCCCCAGTTTTGAGACTCACTCCTCATAAGAGGTTGAAAGTGGCAAGATGGAGTGTGTGTTTGTATATATGAGGTGCAAAAAGTAGAGTGGCAAGCGTGAGGAGAGCCTCCTAAAATGCTATTGCTGACAGCCTGGTGCAGGAGGGTGGGGGCAGTGGCATCCCTGCTCCAGAAATTCCTAGTAAGCATCATGTTTCCTGAGAACTTGTAAATTCAGCAAATGAATAGTGAAAAAGGAGTGGTTGCAGAAAATTTTATAACCCAATGGGCATATTGCGGTTAAAGGAGTCCAAAATATGACTCCCTCCAGGACGCCTAGTCTAGAACCCTTGCCATCTTTTTTCAATCTTCCTGCTTCTCTTTCTGCAAACTCTCTCTCCCCCGCCCTTTCCAGCGAATGTACGAAAGCCTTGAAGATACTTGATAAGAATTCTGCTGTCCAGGAAGAGTTGAAGATCCAACCCTACAGGATCCAATGAGACCTCATTTTTTAAATGACAAAAGTGGCACAAAGACAAGACAGATGCATTAAAACATGGGCCTCTGGTTTTCCAGATGTAGCACATAGAAAAAGAGAGAAGGTGTGTGCAGGAGATCTTTGAGCAGCATGCATGCTCACAGACCACATTTCTTTGGCAGCATTTACTAGAACTGGAAATTAAGTTAATGTCAGAGCTTCTATTTGGGGTGGCCTCCTGGATGGGCTTCCGACAGGCTAATCAGTATTAGGTTGCCACTAGTCTAATACACTTTCAACCTATACAAAATGGACAAGTTAATGGGTAATATGTTTTGTCAATTTAAGCAAACCTTCATAGCCAGTCTCCTCCCCTGGACCTGGTGGTACAAGTAGACACTATGGAGAAGAAAAGAGATGTAAGGGGTACAGAAACTCAGAGCACAATCCTAACTTGGAGTTAGGCCAGCACAATTAGGCCTGCACAAGGGCCACTGTAAAGTATGTTTGGCGCTCTCTCGGAGTCAGGGGGGATGGCACACGTCTGTGTGCTGGCCTCTCTGACTCCAAGAGTGGTCGAAACATACTTCATGGTGTCCCTTGTGCCGGCCAAACTTTGCTGGCTTAACTGCCTAACTCCAGGTTAGGATTGCACTTCCAGTCTTTGGACCACTACTGAAAGCCTCTGCTCAAAGTCCTTTGTAGGTTTATGAATTTCTCCCCCCCTCCCACATTGCTCTACAGCAGTCATCAGCTATCAAGCTTGGCAGTTTCATAGCCCACCAAAAATCAAGTTGAGACTCACTGGTGGGTTGTGAATGACCCACAGTTTGGGAAACACTGCTCAGAGCCATGAGAACCAAAAATATGTTTGCTTTTAAGAACTGAGCATATAGTTTTCAGAAAAATTGAAATTAGCTTCAAATTCTGCATTCAGTGACAAGACAAGAGCACACAATCCTATGTTCAGATGATAGTTACCTTTCCACCATGTATGCTTCAGCATCTTCCTGCTTCCAGCAAATGCTGTGTCTGTATTTTGGCATAACAAATAGGATTTGTTTGGTTTCATTCTGCAGTTTCACCAGGATGTGGCTATGCTGAGCCTTATTCTAACCAAAATGCAAAAAGTAGTTCACTCCTTTTTACTAACCATTGTTCTTCAAGTAAAATGGGCTCTTTTGATCTGGAGCACTCGCTAGTCTGGATAAATTAAAACCATGGCAATGTATTAAGAGGAGCAAGTAGATTTTCCATATTCATTAACATTTAAGACTTTTTTACTTCTGTATAAAAGACATCTTGTGTCTGTGGAAGGCCTGGGCTGGGGGTAGGATCTACATTGGCATAGATGGCCTCCTGTTGCAGATCTGAAATTATCAGCGTGGCATAGGCAACTTCATTTCTCTTCTCCGAAGCCTGAAATAAAACAATCAGATTATGCTTAATAGGCTTAGAAATGGCAATTTCCAGAACTCCACTATATTGCCTCTCAACCTAGACTTGTTATGCTACTCAGATCAGTATAATGACCAAACAATGGCAAATCTATTATTGAGGCATACTTAAAACCAGAAGTTTCAATTTAGGGCACAATCCTAACCTGGAGTTAGGCCAGCAAAATTTGGCTGGCATAAGGGACACTGTAACGTGCATTTGGACCACTCTTGGTGTCACAGAGGCCAGCACATAGATGTGCACCACCCTCTGAGTCAGGAGAGTGGCCCAAACATGCTTTACAGTGGCCTGTGTGCTAGCCAAACTTTGCTGGCCTAACTGTCCCGACCTAACTCCAGGTTAGGATTGCGCTCTTTGTTTTTTTTTATTAAAACAGAATTTAGATTGGAAACATGGCACAAGGGAAAGGCAAATTCACAGCCCAATCCCATCAGTGCAGTACACTGGCGGGTCTTGCAGCCTGTATTATATTGTTGACAGCCTTGGCTGCTGGCTGGCTGTTGCAGATAGATTGGTGTTGGGGGCAGATATCAGCAGCAGCTATGTCCACCCGATCCTATGTCCCCTGTTCTGAGCTTGACTCACACTCCCTCACCTGGCGTAGATCTGAATAGGCACATAGGGGACCAGGAAGCAACAGAGGACTTGCTTTACTTTCCTATCCCAGCCAGCCTGGTGCCTGACTGGCCTACAGGTTGCAGCAGATACTTGGTTAGCGTCTCTGCACTTAGATAGGGTTGGGCTATAAGCAGGGATAGGGACATAAATCATGAAACTGCTGGTTTTTTGTGACTCGTTGGACTCAAGTAATGAACATCACTGACTCGGGCACAACTCAAGACTCATGGCAGTGACTCAGAAAAGAGTCTATGTCTCAAATTTGACTCGAGTTCTGACTCTGTTTCATGTTTGTATACTTGCTTGCTTCCTTTTTTCTCCCTGCTGCGCTGCCCCGGAAGATTTTGTGGGTGATCCAGAAACCATCTTTCAGACTGATGGTAGCAGCGGACACGGTGGGAGGAGGGTAGCTGGTTCCAGCAGTCAGGGCTGCGGGGGGGGCTTGAGGGAAGGAGGAAAGCTTAAGGTTTTCTTCTCGAAATGACTTGGGACCAGAGCCAAAATGACTTGAAATTTTTCCACAAATCAAGTTGCAACGGTGCGCGCTATGACTCATCTCGGGTTGTGGGGTCACTGCCTCGATTCAACCCACGAAATGTGACTTGTATTGTGCACATCCCTGGTCAATATTTTTTTTTCCAGCCCCTTCCCCTGATGCTATTATAGATCCCCAAAGCGACAAGCTATGTAATTTAAGATATGTACAAAATGTAATCAAGCCACATTTTTGCGTGGGAGGAAACGGTGTTGATGATGGTGTTGACAAAAATGTTGGTGTTGACAAAAATGTTGTCAAAGAATCCATCTGACTTTGTCAAAGCTTTTCCTTCTGCTTTCAGGGGCTGAATGCAGGGTGAGTTAGGCTAGGCTGGCCTACCTATTTATTTTCAAAGGCCTGTCCTGCCTATCTAGTCATTGATTGTCAACTGCAGTTCTTGTCAGCCTCAAGCTGAATGCAAAATAGTTGGCAACCCATTGATGGAAAGGTGGAGGGATTATTTTTGAGGCATTCGGGGACTATATGGAAGTATTTTTAAGCACTTTAACTGCAGACTACTACTTTGGGATGATAACAGGATTTTTTGGGGGGGGAGGGAGGCAATCTTCCATGAAAAAACAACATTGGGAGACAGTGTTAAGCCCCTCTCTTCATATGCTATATTTCTAATTTAGTTCTCCCCTCCCCCAATGTGGTTACTTTTTGAAAAAAGAAGAGAAGCTTCCAGTTTTAAGCATGCCTTTTAGAGCACAATCCTGGTCTGTGCTGTATCCAGCACAGGTTACGAGACGGCTGGAGGTCACCTTGGCGGGGATATTTTGGCCTTACCCTGGATAGAGCCCCAGCCACCCCATGGGGCAACTTGGATCTGCATCAGCAAAATAGCGGGTGCAAATCCGAGTGGCCTGGGTAGGGCTGACCAGGCCAGCAATGGGGTTTGTATCTGGCCAAAGTGCCGGATACTGACTCCACCCCCCTCCCCAGGCTGGTCCACCCATGGTCCCTCCCTCCTCGAGCCCCTGTGCCAGCCTCTGGACACTGGCCTTACCCGGTGCTCGGACTGACACTGGGAGGATGGCACACATCCATGCACTCAGAGTGGTGCAAACCATGCTTGACGGTGCATTTGCCTAATTCTTGGAGGCTGACCCAAAGGACTTGTGCTGGCCTACAGGTAAATTTGGATTGCATTGTGTATGACATACTTGCCACCATGTATAGTTTGGCTCAAACAGTGTTTGAAATTTTCAAAAACCTAAGTAGAACATTCAGAGAAGGGAGCTGGACTATCCCTAAGGGAGCAGTGCCTCTCTCTTCCTTTGGTAGCGATGGTGCTGATCCTGGCAACTATTTCTTACAGATGACAGCAAACCACATGGTTCCTTCCTACCTTTCTCTGGGAATGCACCCTTTCACCATTACTTTCAGGATTGATCTCTGCATTGCTGTACAGCCCCATCCCATTAGCGCTTGTTGGATGGTCAGGAACCAAGTTCTCCCTAGGGGCACCTGCTGTGCTGTACCCAGTCACCTGTGGGCAAAGTAAGATGGATTAATGATGATAAAACTTTAATCCTTTTTTGAATGTGTGCTATATCATTCAAACTGTGGGTCAGGACCCACTCAGTGGCTCGTGACATGATGCTAGGTGGGTCGCGGAAAGCTGAGAGCTGCCATTTTGGATGCTGCAAACCTTACTCTTGCTCTATTCCTGTTGTGAGTGTTAACAGTTTGAATTTTCAAGTGAGTTTTTTTAATTGTTGTTAGTTCAGGGTTTTTACATCATATTTTGTCCTACTCTTGCTTTCTCTCAGTGATGTTTCATGGTTCATTCATTCCAAGAATGCCAGTTTGCATTCCAGGTGTGTCATTTCATTACGTCACAATGACGGCACTTCCTACTTGATGATGTCACTTCCAGCTATGACTTCCGTTCCAGCGGGTCCCAACAGGAGTGCCATTCTAAAAGGAAGTAATCCTTACAACAGCCCTGGAAGGTAAGTATCATGATCTCCATATTGTAGCTGAGCGGCTTGCCTAAATAAAGGCCCCCTAGTGATAATTCATGGCAAAAGCTAGAATTTAACCAGGAACGTCCTGAAGCAAATTGCAGGAAGGAAGCTTTGCTCTCCAATAAAGAGGCCCAAAGAGTTGCAAAGGTATCCTTAGCACCTGGTCTCCTGGCCAGATTGGGTCTATTCTGGAGTAAATGAAAAGATGAGCCCCAAAGTGTGTGTGGGCTTGTCCCTGTTGACGTCTTAGAGGAGAACCATCAACTGGATGGTTGGCTTGTAAGTTAACAAGAAGATACTGGCCTGCCATATTGTCACTGTGACACCCCAGCACAGTGTCTTTCTCGTGGCTGTTGCTGGTGGTGTTCTCCATTCTTTTAGATTGTGAGCCCTTTTGGGACAGGGAGCCATTTAACTTTAACGTTATTATTTGCCTGTAAACCGCTTTGTGAACTTTGTGTTGAAAAGCGGTATATAAATACTAGTGATGAATGATTGATTGATATTGCAAGCATACCCTAAAGAAGCTTTAGGCATGTGTCTCCGCACACGTAGGAGCAATGGGCAGGTTTATGCATGCACTGTTGTGACTCAGGGTGGTGGGTTACTACTGGCTTTCATCACCTCCAATATCCTGCATGAATTCAGAACTTTCCCCTTTCGGTTGCTTGTACATGAGAAATGAGAATTTAGATCGTTCTGATGCCAGCTGCTAGAAAATATCCAATAGAGACCCCACCCCTGCTTCTGTCCTCCCATGCATAACCCCACATTCTCCACTGAGGGCTGGCAGTCCTAGAAACACAGGGGTGCAACTAACTGAGGATGAAAGCCCACACAGGAAGCTTTGGTTGAACCTTGTGGTTTGCAATGCACTTTCATATGAAAATGTACAGACTTTGCTTATTATAGATTCCTGGACCCCCTTTTCCCATCAGACTCCAGCTCTTCCCTGAAAGCACTTCCAGATGACTGCCTCCCCCAGTGAAACTAGTGCTCTTGTAAGTGGCTGGAGCATTGGATCAGTGTACTTGACACCTGCAAACTAGAAGGGGCTCTGCCCATCCTTGTGGTGCTAATCTAGGTGGACAGGAGAAACAGCAACTGTGGCATAAACTGAACAACTGTGGCGAATCTCCCCCTCCTTGGGTTGGAGGAGTGACAGCATGTGAGCAGAGTCATCCATTACATAGGTGGGTGTGGATATATGCCTGTGAGCACAATCCTAACCTGGAGTTATGCTGGTACAGTTAGGCCAACAAAATTTGGCTGGCACAAGGGACATCGGAAAGCATGTTTGGACTACTCAGAGTCAAAGAGGGCAGCACACAGACGTGCACCATCCACTCTGACTCCGATAGTGTCCAAACGCACTTTTGTTGTTGTTGTTCAGTCGCTAAGTCGTGTCCGACTCTTCGCGACC
>JAJKFI010000048.1:2914589-2933398 GCA_029204185.1 Lerista edwardsae
CTGAGGGAGTGCGCAGCCTTCAAAGAACATAACACACACACACACACCCCTGCCGAAGTTCACAATGTCATTTATTTATTTTTACTACCATTGGGTGCATGTGCATGTCATTTGAATTTATTTTACCCAAGGATCCCTTAGCAAAATATTTTGGGCCATCTTTGGCTCTTCCAAAGCATATGTATATCAGGAAATCAACGCTCAGATTGAATTCAGTCTCCTCCACAATGCAAACCAGAAGGAATAAATGTTCCCTTACCTTGAGGAGGCCTCTGTGACTGTCCCCACCAACACAGGATGCAGCACACGCCCTTTTGGCATGGCTGCATCAGTGCTGGAAAGTTGGATAGGACTGAGCAGTTAAAGAGGTGCAATGCAATCTTCTAATTACTTTCCTGGAAGTAAGCCCCACTGACTTACTTCTGAATGAACATGAATAAGATTGGGCTGTTAACCCACACTTGTACATGACAAATGACGGAGCAGATTCCCTATGACAAGTGGTTTATTGGTTTTGTATGTTTTATTTATTATTGTATGTTTTATTTTTCTTTCAACTGTCCAACTGCTGAACTAATCTATATATCTGGAGTTAGTAAGGTTGCAGATACAGACGGGGACAGAGTGTTATACCTTTAGCCATTGTATAGAAGAGGGAATTTTGGCAGGTGCAGCTCAGCTTGAAAGGGTTAAAAAAACTGCCCAAATTCCTTCCTTTATACAGTGACTTAACGGTATAAGCATTCTTCCTGGTTTGTATTTGTTAACTCTAATACTGAATTCAAATATGCATTTCTTAGCATATTATGCCAAATATGTTTTCCTTGAAAAAGAACAGCTGTGTTCAAAACAGATTGGGAAATGGAGAAACCAGTTTATTAATAAATCTTGCAACTATTGATTTGCATATTTACCCAGAAATAAGTTCAACTGATTTCAATTGGATTAAGTCCCAAGTAAGCAGAGGATTGCAGATATTGTGCATATTTACTTGGAAGAAAGTCCCATTGCGCACAGTAGAGATTACTTCCATGTAAATGTGCAGAGGGACTGCTGGTATTTTTTTTCCATAAATGCACAATTGAGAGTGAAATTATTTGGTGGTGTTTGTGAAGTACGTTAGGGAAGAGATAAAAACAAAGGAGAGAAGTAACAATGGGGTGCTAGCAGGGTTCATAGATCAAGAGTATTGCTCTTACCTGTTCTCTTTCTCCTTGACATTACAACCAGCAGCACAGTGGCAAGTAAGAGAAGACTGAACATCACAACAAGGCAATATATTAAAGTGATATTGGTTTTGCTGTACTCCCTGGCAAAAAAAGATGAAACATTTGTTGTTATATACCCCCTTTCAATGACTGTTTTGTTCAGAAACAATTTGTATGTAACAGGCACTAAAGAAACACCTATACTAGGGGTGGCCAAACCGTGACTCACAAGCCACATGGGGTTCTTTGACACATAATGTGAGGCTCAGGAAATAGTTTGGCTGAGAACCTTTTGGCATCACAATATAAAAGGTAAATTAAAAATATGACAATTGACAAGGCACATGGCACTGCTAGTGGGAGGCTCACATCACCCGATGGCCCTACTAATAAATTACCCGCCCCCAAATTCCTGCGGCACACCTGTAGACCATTCACGACACACTGGTTGAAAATCTCTGGTTTAGACTTTTAATAACTTGTTCCATTTTGACCCTTTGCATGCCTGGACCACATCTGTGGGTAAGTCGTTGGATTATTATGTCTCATCACTTTGCAGATGCTATTGTAGAATTTATTTTTAATAAGAACTCCTGAGGTTCAGCTCTCCTGGGAGGGCTTTTTCCCCCCTCCTCTGCCAAGTCTATGTAGCCTAGAATGGTGACAGCTGGATCCCACTGAGATGCTAACACAGCAAAAGGTGGAAGCAGGAAGGGGTGTGTGCATGCTAACTGCTTGTCCCTCCACCTTTGTGTCAGCCCCTCTTCTCCTGGGAGCTCCCTCCCCTGGCAGCGCCCAATGCCCCACCTCCTTACCTGAAGAATTAGGAGGGAGATCAAAGGCGGAAAAACCTGGAAAAGTAGCTGGCTCACATTGTGCCTTCAGAGGCTGCATGAGGAGGACTTAATCCACACTCAGGTCCTCCTCCCTGCTGTGGGGCACCCTGGGCTTCCCTCCCTCTACCCTGATTTGTGCCTTCCGTCTTCCCCCCGCCCTCCCCAAGGGTCTGCGTTGGCCAAATATGGCCAGTGTCCTACTTGGGCTCTGTGTCGTCATCCCTGGCCTAGCGCTGCTGCCTGCACCAGCCCAGCACCCCCGTCTGCAGCACAGACATGCAAGCAACATGCGTCAGCCCAAGGGTGCTGTTGGATTGCGCCTATCTAAAAATGGGTCTTACATGGAAAGGAGATGCACATGGCTATAGAACTAGAATTTCAATACTTACAGTGTGGGGCTTGTTCCGTCAGTTTCCTCGGGGAGGTCAGGATCTGGTGGTTCTGTGGTTACTGACTTCTCTGCTGGTTTTGATGTGGGAGCTAAAGCAAAAATTTGACTTTAGTATCTGTATAACCTGCCATCCCCCTGCCTGAGAGTTTATAGCATGTTTGCAACACTCCTAGGCATGCACAACTGACTTGTGCCGGCCCAACTCCAGGTTAGGATTGAGCCCTAAGTGGTTGTAAGCAAATATTTGTAAATAGCTTATTTAGACAGGCATGGAGAGGTGGAGCGAAAGTCTGGTTGCCAGAGCGAAAGTCTGGTTCGTTCTGTGCCAGAGATGACCCAAGGAGGGAAGGAGGAAGCTCGCAGGAGGCCCAGGCAGGGAGGACGTTGGGCAGCAAGGCGGATGTGTGGAGCAACTGAACCTCAATCCTCTCCCGCTTACTCCATGGTACGTGGAGACATTCCAACTTGGTGGACCACTGGTGGGGCTTCTGGCACAGGGGATCCTCCTACCGTGATGGTTTATGGCATCCCTGCCTCCTCACTCTTGCAACCATGGAGGATGCAGCACCCAGACCTGCGGAAGAAGATTGCTGGAAGAAGCCCCTCCCTTCACACCTCAGCCAATCCGTTCTCTGTCACATACACTCCTCCTGATCAAGTCCTGGATCAGGCTGGTCTTATTCTTTACTAACCTGGCATATAGCAGCAGCTGCAGGCTGGAAGGGTTACTGCCAGAGGTAACAGTGGGATGAGGACTGGGGGTGGCTTGGAAGAGGGACTGGCTGCCCATGACTGACGCTGTTTCTCCTAGAATGGTCAGCCCAGCCTGCATCTCTCCTGGCCCATCACCCTCTCGATAGTGGGGCCATCACTCCCTGACTGCCCCCCCCCTTGTACGAAGGGCACTTTCCCCTCCCTGGGCAGGGACCAACACCCTCCATCCAACCAGTCCTGCAGCAACTGTCTAAATACTGAGGCTGCAACCCTATGCTCACGTTCATGGGAGTAAGCCCCACTGGGCACAATGATGCAAGATGCAAGCAATGATTTCTGAGTAGACATGCATAGGCTTGTGCTCTGACTCTCAGCCACCTCCCGCAGCAACATCAGGGAAAGGAAAGGGGTGGAAGGCGAGGAGAAGGACCACCTGCTCTGCACTGGACCTGGCTATTGCCAAATTTCTAGTGATAGTTCTTCTGTCAAAGTGCATTCCATAGATTTGCACACAAAAAGGGAGGTTTCATTGATCCCTCTCATTGATGACTTTTGATGCTGCTGTTTGCACCGAAAAGATACCGATCCTGCAGTGCCCCACTTCTTCGTTTCTGTCATTTCAAAGGAGGAGAGAAGGAGAATTCTTTACCTGTAGAAACATTCACTATAACTTCAAGTCTGATATTAATGAGTCCATCCTCTATGCCACATTGATAAATACCAGAATCATCCAGTCGCAAATTGTCCATGGTCACTTTGAAGAACGAGTATTTCCTCTTGTCTTCAATAGAGACTCTACCCTTTTCCACCTTCTTGTCTGTATCTGATCTAATTATGAAACTTCGATCGCAAGTTGGTAAATACTGTCTTCCTTTGCACCAAAACTTTGTGTAATCTTGATAGCGTTTTTCATAATGGCAGACCACCGAGAGTGAACTTCCTGTGTAAAGATGTTGTGCAGGTGGACCTATCAGTGTCCAGCAATCTGTGGAAAGGAAAGAGAGTTGAATGCACTGAGAATCCTTCTGACCCATGCAGTCAGACTGTATTATGCCCTGTTTGCTTCTGAGATCAGAGAGTGCCTTTTCTTCGCCACCCAGAGTAAGCATCTGTTCCAAGTCCTTTTGCCCCCTGAAGCTGGGCTGGTGGTGACAAAAGGGAACTCCTTTGTGGCTCCCTCCCTTGGAAACCTGCTGGGGCCTGCTCAAGATGGAGAGATCAGAGACCTTGAGTAGTTCACAGAACCAAACCTCGACAAGGAGATGGAATTTTTCCAGTGTTGGGGGAAAAAAAGACGTGTGACTCGTGACTTTGAGTTTTGACACTTTGGTCTGATTCTCATCTGAATCGAGTCACGCATGTCATTACCACTAACTCTGACTCACTAATTTGGCCACTAATCCTATACCGGCATTGCGCTGGTGCTATGCTCTTGCGCCAATCCAGTCCTGTCACAAACGTGCCATCAGGCATGTCTGCGCTAGCCGGTCGGATGCTGGACTGGAGCAAACTGCAGTGCCAGTGCTCAGGTGCCACTGCGCCCGTCAGCTGTGCTGGCCATGCAGCAGTTGAGCGCTGGTGGTGCTCGGTCAGCGCAGGTCTTCATGGAAGGAGTGCCGGGGGCGTAACCGGGCGGCGCAGTGGGTGCCAACAGGGGCAGCAATGGATTGTGGCTGTAACGCCATATCCTAAACCCTGTCTCTGGGCACGATGGCCATGATCCAGGCCACTGCTGCGCACGTTCATCTGCGCCTGCTGTTTTGCAGGTGCAGATCTGAGCAGCCCCATAAGTCTGACTGTGGCTTATACGGGGGCAAAGGGAAAACCTCCCCTTGCCCTGTGCTGCACTCCTGCTGGGCTTAGGATATGGCCTTGTTATGCCGGTCTTCCTAGGCCAGCGCTGGATAGGATTGGGCTGTCAATGAGTCCGCAATTTCAGCAACTCGAATCAGTGCACACACTTAATTACTTTGTTGTGGCTTCCGCATCAGAAAGAACTCTTTCAGAGATGCGGAAGGCACTACAAAGTGCAACAGTCATTTTGTTTCTTCATTCATTCTTTCCATCCAGAAGAACACGTGCGGGGTGGGGATGAAGGGGAGGGTGAGTGCCCATATAAATTATTTGCCCCACCTGCAGGGCATTCCCAGTACACACCATAGGCTGTAGCGTGCTGCAAAATTCTTCTGATCCTCCTGCATGGGAGGGAGGGAAAAACAAAAACTCTCATAGAATGGCCAGCCAGCCGGGGCTATTTTTATTTCCTTTCATTCTGAGTATATTTTGGGAGTTGTGATGTAAACAGGGAGGGACAGGTTCTGTCGCAATTGGTTTTATGGAGCCGCTCGTGGTTTTCTGGCAGCGGCCGTGCTTGCACAACAGCCAGGGGGCACTCCTCCAGGGGTGCAGCACCCCCTCAGGAGCAGCCCGCCATGGCTACCTCTGAGAGCAAACCGGGGCGTGCGTGCAATGCCAGTTCATCCCTCCTTGGAAGGGCGATCTGGCACTGCGTACACGCAGCATCCAGTCACTCTCAAAGGTGGCCCCCAAGGAGGCTGCTTCTGATAGTGACTCGGGGCAGGCGCACAACACCAGCTCATCCCTCCAAGGAGAAGGGGTGAGCCGGCATTGGGATCCACTCAAAATCATTGGGCGTGGGGCAGGTGTGGGTGGTCACCCGCCCCCTCAAGCCGAGCACCTGGGGCATTTGATCCCCCTGGCCCTCCTCAGGTCCACCACTGTCTACACCATGCTGTGCAGTCAGGGCCAGTGGAACAATGAACTTGTGCTAGTTTGTAGGGGAGGCGAAGAAGCATCTGCCTGGATGGGCTATTGGCTTCACTTTGTGCAGCGGGTCTAGTTTCATGTTTTATTGTAGTGTCCTCAGTCATGTGAAGAAAAAACTACTACTGTTTACCCCAGTGTAATCCAAACGCAGCTGTACATCGATAATCTTCAGAGGCCCTTGTTCCAGTGCCCCTGTTGTCAGAGATTAGGTTGGGGAGGACTGCGGAGAGGACCTTGTTCATCATGGGGCCTCACTCTGGTGCAGACCCCCACCACGGTCTGTTCTCCCACTTGCCTTGTCTTTTTGGCATCAGATAAAAACCTTTCCCCTGCATGGATCTTCCCCTACTGCCTTGTCGTGGCAAAGGGGCTTGAGTAGCTCAATGAAGCTGTGAGCTATGCCATGTAGGGTTACCCAAGATGGACAGGTCATAGTAGAGAGTTCTGACTAAACATGGTCCCCTGGAGAAGGAAATGGCAACCCACCCCGGAACCCTTGCCAAGAAAACCCCATGGACTACAGTATTAAAAGGCTAAATGATATGATGCCGGAAGATGAGTCCCTCAGATCTGAAGGCGTCTATTATGCTACAGGGGAGGAGCAGAACCCGAGTACTAGTAGCTCCAGAAAGAGTGAAATAGCTGGGCCAAAACCGGAAGGAAGCTCAGCTGTGGATGTGTCTGGAAGTGAAAGGAAAGTACGATGCTGCAAAGAACAATACTGCATAGGAACCTGGAATGTCAGATCTATGAATCAAGGTAAGCTAGATGTGGTCAAACGTGAGATGTCAAGACATCATGGGAGTTAGTGAACTAAAATGGACAGGAATGGGAGAATTTAATTCAGATGACTATTATATTTGCTATTGTGGGCAGGAATCCCTTACAGGAAATGGAGTAGCCTTCATAGTGAACAAGAGAGTGAGAACAGCAGTACTGGGATATAACCTCAAAAATGATAGAATTATTTCAATTCGAATCCAAGGCAAACCTTTCAATATCACAGTAGTCCAAGTCTATGCCCCAACCACTGATGCTGAAGAGGAAGAAGTTGACCGTTTCTATGAAGACTTACAACACCTTCTAGAATTAACACCCAAAAAAGATGTCCTTCTCATCATAGGGGACTGGAATGCTAAAGTAGGCAGTCAAGAGGTAAGAGGAATAACAGGCAAGTTTGGTCTTGAAGTACAAAATGAAGCAGGGCAAAGACTAATAGAGTTTTGTCAGGAGAACACATTAATCATAGCAAACGCCCCTTTCCAGCAACACAAGCGGCGACTCTACACATGGACTTCACCAGATGCTTTACATCGAAATCAGGTTGATTACATTCTTTGCAGCCAAAGGTGGAGAAGTTCTATACACAGTGGTGTCATCTACAAACAAGGAGAGGAAACGCTGGGCGGGACTTACGCTTTAATTGGCAGCCCGTCCGTTGTGTTCCACTGCCTGCCTGCCCACTGCACAGGGTGCCCGTGGTTGGTGCGCCCCACCGCTGCTCGCCCAGGCACCCGGCGCATGCCCCCGTCCCCCCCGGCGAGCCTGCGCCCCCTTTAAGGCCAGGGCAGCGCGGGCAGGCAGCGGAATGCAACGGACGGGCAGCCAATCAGAGTGTAAGTCCCGCCCAGCGTTCCCTCTCCTTGTTCGTAGATGACACCACTGTCTATACAGGCAGTAAAAACATGATCTGGAGCTGACTGTGGCTCAGATCACGAGCTTCTTATTGCAAAATTCAGGCTTAAACTTAAAAAAGTAGAGAAAACCACTAGGCCCTCCACGTATGACCTAAATCAGATCCCATACGAATATACAGTGGAGGTGACAAATAGATTTAGGGGCTTAGATTTGGTAGACAGAGTGCCTGAAGAACTTTGGACAGAAGTCTGTAGCATTGTACAGGAGGCGGCAACTAAAACCATCCCAAAGAGAAAAAAAATGCAAGAAGGCAAAGTGGCTGTCTGACGAGGCTTTACAAATAGCTGAGGAAAGAAGGGAGATATACCCAACTGAATGCAGATTTCCAGAGAACAGCAAGGAGAGATAGGAAGACCTTCCTAAATGAGCAATGCAAAGAAATAGAGGAAAACAACAGAATGGGGAGGACTAGAGATCTTTTCAAGAAAATTGGAGATATCAAAGGACAATTTCGTGCTAAGGTAGGCACAATAAAGGAAAACAATGGCAAGGATCTAATAGAAGCAGATGAGATTAACAGCACAATCCTATTCCCCCTTTAGCACCAGCACTGCGCTCCTGCGCCAGCCCAAAAGTTGCGAATGTGCCTTAAAGCGCGTCCACGGCAGTGCTATGGCGCTCGGCTGGCGCAAGCGGTAGTGCCAATGCTTGGGCACTGCCCTGACTGTCAGTAGCGCTGGCCGTGCACCAATTGAGCACCGGCATCACTTAGTTGGTGCAGAGCCTCCACAAGGGTGTTCCAGAGGCGTTCCGGGGGTGTAACTGGCTGGCGCAGCGGGCGGAGATGGTGGTTATGATGCGGTTGTGATGCGGGATGGCCGTAGTGCAGGGCATGCATCACGTAAACCAGGGCTGGCTTTAAGCCAAGATGACCAATGTCATCGCATTGGGCCCCGTGCTTTCGGGGGCCCCACACCAGTGCAGTGAGCATATCGCCTGCTGCTGCAGCTGAGATCTCTACGGGCCATAAGTCAGTGGAGCGAGCAGAGCAGCTTTACCTTGGGCCTCCCGCTTGCCCCTGCCTTCGAACGCCCCAAAACAGGCATCCTGGAAGCAGTTGGGCAGTGACGTCCTCCTGTCACCACTATTTCCAGGTGTCTTGCTTTGTGTGTGGCACCACAAGCAAACTTCTTGGTGAGTGGGTGCCCTGCAGGGAGGATGGGGGCATGGAGAATGCCCTGCATCGGACCATGTCACTCCTGGAGCCGGCCCGGACAAAAGCATAATCTTTACCTGACCAATTACACAAATCTGATGGTTGGCAAACCAAAAAACATCAAGCTTTTAGGGGACAAAAAGCCTCCGTCCCCTATGAGCAACTTAGGAGCAATCTGTCAAAGAAACCAGTGAAATGAAAAATGGGACACACCCTCTAATGCTGCAGCACACGTCATCAGCAAGGTGCAAGGATGTATGGAATAAGGGTAGTAGCACCATTCCATTTCCTAGGCAATGCTAGAATCTCCACTCAGGGCATGAGCCCTGACTTGCACTGCAACGGGCAGGCGGGTGGGCCTGTGCTGTATCCAGAGCAAGTTGGTAGCAGGCAGGAGACTCCCTGGGGCAAGGGCACATTCATGCCCTTACCCCAGGGTAGACACCAGCCACCCCAATGGGCTCCTTGATCTGCGCTTTCTATTTAGCAGGCGCAGTGCCAAGGACACCGCGCAGCCTGAATCATGGCCATGTGGCCTGGGACGGGAGCTTGGATGAGGCTAATGACCGCATCCCAGCTCCACCTCCCTCCCTGGGCTGGCACGACTGCCGCCTGCCCACCCGCACCAGAAACGCCCTCCTGCCTCCCCTCGCACTGCCCGAAAACGCTCTTACACCAGCCGAACTCGATTGAAGCAGGAGTGGCACAGTGCCAGCAGCAGAGAGCGTTGCTAGGCCGACACTGCTGCCAGCGTTAGCCCTGCGGACCCAGCGCTGGCACGGAGGTCCTGGGCGGCACCCTCACGCCAGCGCTGCACGTGCAGGGCCAACGCAAGCAGCTTGTGCCAGCCCAAGGGTGCACTTTGGATTCCACCCTGAATCCCCTACGGTAGGATTCTGAGCACACACAGGCACAAAACACTAGAGGCCAATATAAACGTTCAAAAGCCATTCTCCCTGAGCATTTGCTGTTGTTGCCCACAACTAGAGTGCTAATCGTGATTCACTGAGCTCCCCCACCGCAGCCATCCCGACCTCACCTTTGATTCACACCTGGATCAGGGAACGGATTATTTCTGTAAATCCACAATTCCCGAAGGGCTTCATCTTTTGGGCAGACCCTATTCTGGGGGGGCTGTCCAAAGCATCCCGTCTGAAGTGTCTGTTGCACCCTGGCCACCATCAGGCACGCCCAGCGCTAAGAAGATCCCGCCATCTGGCGAGCACAGACAATTGGACTGGTGGCAAGAAGAGGTCATCTGAATCCGATGCAAGATGAGCCAAATTAAAGGTATGAAAATGGGCTTACCTCACCATGAACTGAACTGTAAACAAATTGATGTGAACTGGGAACTTGTATGAGCCAAAGACTTCAAGGTTCTAACCCTCCTTTGGAAACATAATTATTACAAGTCCTTCTTTAGGAAAACAGTTTTAGAAATTTTTTCAAGTGACAAAAATCTTGTATCATCAGAGAAGTTACCTCCTGGATTTCTGCTTAACGCAAGAACATAACAAGAGCCCCACTGGATCAGGCCAAAGGCCCATCTAGTCCAGCTTCCTGTATCTCACAGTGGCCCACCAGGTGCCTAAGAGAGTTCAGTAGACAACAAGATGCTTGCATCCTGTGGCCACTCCCTTGCACCTGGCATTCTGAAGTAGCCTGCTATTAATGTAAGGAGGTTGCCCAACCCATCATGGCCTATAGCCCACAAGGGACTTTTCCTCCAGAAATCCGTCCAGTCCCCTTTTAAAGGCATCTAGGCCAGATGCCATCACCACCTCCTGTGGCAAGGAGTTCCATAGCTTAATTACCCGCTGGGTAAAAGAGTATTTCCTTTTATCTGTTTTAACTCTCCCAACACTCAATTTCAGTGGATGCCCCCTGGTTCTGGTATTGTGAGAGAGGGAAAAGAACAACCCTCTATCGGCTCTATCCCTTTCGTGCATAATTTTGTATGTCTCGATTGAGACATCCCCCCTCAGGCGCCTTTTTTCCAGACTGAAGAGCCCCAAACGCTGCAGTCTTTCTTCATAAGGGAGGTGCCCCAGCCCCGTAATCATTTTTGTCGCTCTCTTCTCCTTGCTCTCCCTCAAACCTCAAGTGGGCTTGAGGTCACCCACTGTCACCTCTGCCTCGGTCACCCCTTTTCTGTCTCTGCTTCCACATTCCTCAGTACCTGCTTCTTGTTCCTCTTTTCGTAGCCCTGCCTTGCACGTCAAGAACTGTGATCTTGCTCCAGCACTTCTCCCTTCCTTACCTGAAATCAGCACCCAACCCAGGAGAGGCAGCAGCACCCTCAACATCCTCAGAGTTGTGTTTGTCCAGCTCTTCCAGGAAGATCAAAGTGACTTCGCTAAGGGAAGCTCCAAGGCTTGCGAACCAAAACTGTGGGTGTGTGAAAGCAGCCCTGGTTGGCTGGCATAGGAACGGAAGGAAGACTGACTCCTCCCATGCCATACTCTGTCCTCATCCTGTTGTGGTTAAGATATTTCTGCTTTTATGGTAAGCAGGAGAACATAAGGATTGCCTTGCAGGATTAGACGGAAGGCTCATGTATAGCAGCAGATGTCAGGCAGGTGCCTCCACTGGGAAGTTACTTGCACTTGCTGTCTCTCTCTCAGAACCTCTCTTTCTTCCTTCAAACCCCAGTTCAGTACTCCTCTTATCTCTTCCCAGAAGGCTTCGGCTGAACTTTACTCCTCACTGAAAAGTAACAAAAGTTTGTGTAGCTGTCGCAGGTCACACCCATCCCACACAGGGTGAGAGCACAGAATAATTAGCACGATTATTAAAGGAATAAACAGCACAATGTCCTCTACTCCTTACTCAGAAGTAAATCCCACTGTGCTCAGTGAGCGTTACTCTCAGAAAAGTGTGCATGAGATAGTAGCCTAAGGGCCCAATCCTTTCTAGCACCGATTGTTGTTGTTGTTCAGTCGCTAAGTCGTGTCCGACTCTTCGCGACCCCATGGACCACAGCACGCCAGGCCTCCCTGTCCTCCACTAGCTTCCGGAGTTTGCCCAATTTCATGTTCATTGCTTTGGTGACACCATCTAACCATCTCATCCTCTGCCGCCCCCTTCTCCTTTTGCCTTCCATCTTTCCCAGCATGAGGGTCTTTTCTAAAGAGTTCTCTCTTCTCATGAGGTGGCCAGAGTATTTGAGCTTCAGCTTCAGGATTTGTCGATGCTGCTGTGCCAATGGGGCATGTGCTGCATCCTGCAGTGGGGGAGCAGTCACAGAGGCCTTCTCAAGGTAAGGGGAAGTTTGTTCCCTTGCGCCAGTGTTGCATAGCATCTACACCTGGGCTGGAAAGTTAGGAAGGACTGGGTCCTTACAGTGCAATCCTTAGCTGGGAATAAGTCCCACTCAGCTCACCGGCAGCACCATGCACCTCTGCGCCGTCCCCCTGACATGCTGCACAGGGGCACCTGAACCCGCAAACATACAGGTAGGATTGCCACTGCTAACTTCTTTCAACGTGGGAAAAACTTTGCCTTAGCAGGACCTGTGGGTGCAAACCAGTGGAGGAATAGATATTTAGTTTATTATTGTAATAAAGATTCCAGCAGTGCACCTGTGCACACACACGTGCATAGACACATGCACTCTCAAACAGAGTACTATTTCCCAGACTAGAGGAAAGTAGAGAAGACTTGCCATGAACAATTGCAACACAATAGCGTGGAGATATCAATCCTGTGCATGTCTACTCAGAAGTAAGTCATACTGATTTCAATGGGATTTACTCCCGGGAAAGGGTACACAGCATTGCAACCCTAGAGACTGGATTGATTATGTAAGCCCTCTTGATCACCAATGGGTCCCCTTGGACCAGTGCCAGCTCTTTAGCTGGTACAAATCCACTAAGACAAAGGATGCATGTTTGCAGGCCCCAAAAGGACAGCATCTGGCACAAGTCACTCGTGCTGGGCAACACTCCCTCCAGTCTCTGACACAGAGGCGTCATCCTACCGTCATCCTACCGGAAGACTCCGTGTGCTGTTTTTGCCCTCCTGCCCGCCCCTGCGCCTGGATCGCTCTGTAAAAGAGCAATTCCGGGTGCAGGGAGGCATTGCCGGGCGCTGCAAGGGGGCAGGGAGCTACAGCTCACCTGTCGGTCACGGCATTCCGGATCCTGGTGCCAGTGAATGACGTCACTGCTCTGACACACCTTGTTCCTCTCTCTGATCTGTTCAGATCCACCTACCTCACCCCCTATTTAGCCTACTCAGCTCAATGTTGGTAAGGCCTCTCCTCCCCGCCAGAGCACATAAAATCATAGAGTTGGAAGGGACCTGCAAGGTCATCTAGTCCAACCCCCTGCCTGTAGCAGGAAATTCTCCTAGAGCAGTGATGGCGAACCTTTTGGGCTCAGTGTGTCAAAACCTTAGGAAAATACTTTACTTGACTCTGCTGGTATATCAACCCCCCTCCCAAACAAAAGAGAAATGATTTTTTAATATTCATTTATTTAAACAAAAAATACAGTCTAATCATGTATGGTGCTTTGTATGATATAAAGAAGCATCAACTAATTACAAAAATAAAAAATGAGTAAAACAAACTCAAGTTTTTGTCAGGTATTGATGAATGCTGATGTGTCATCCCAAACGTTGTGGTGTGTCAGCTTTGACATGCATGTAAGGTTCGCCATCACTGTCCTAGAGCATCTCCAGCAGGTGGCTGTCAAGCCTCTGCTTGAAAGTCGCCAGTGAGGGAGAATCCACCACATCCCTTAGCAGACTATTCTACTGTCCAACCGCCCTTATCATCAAGAAATTCTTCCTGATGTCCTGCTGGAGTCTCCTCTCTTGCAGTTTGTACCCATTGGACATAGTTCTACTGTCTAAGGCAGGTGAGAACAGATTTGTCCCTTCTTCCCTAGGACAGACCGTCAGATATTTGAATCTTCCATGCCCTCTGCAGTAGCCGTTCAGAAGTACACGGCTATACACAATTCTGGAACAGGCATTTTTGATGTTGAAAATCACGCTCTGCCACCAGAACACACACAAGATTGGGTCATGAGACACAACCCATGGTAGCACTGCAGTCATTTGAGGAAATGGGGAGTCCTTCTTGCTCAAATTGGTCAGCTGCATATTTTTAATTGCTGATTTTGGTAAGGTGTTCAGATAGGAAAGAGGCATTCAAGCACTGTAGAAGATGAAAAATGATCAGTTATTGAGAGCTTTCCTCTTCGGATCATGTTTGTGAGAGGAGGGATACCACTCTTTATATAGTGGCATCCCTGTCAGACCCACACAAGGAGATGGGATGGTTGGACACAAGACTAATGAATAGAACAGGTCGTGCTGCATTTCATTCATTCACATAACCTTTATTGGCATCAAGAAACAAACAAAAAGTGTTTACAGTGATCAATCAGAAAAAAAAGAATAAGGGTAAGACAAATAGAAAAGGGGAGAGGATAAAAGTAAAGAGGGAATTAAAATAATACATCAAGGGTGTTTTGACTTGAGGACTATTAATAAAAATTCCGCCACCGCATTGGTAAGACACGCATGCCCATCACTCAAAAGCAGAGATGGGGGTCAGTCGATGAGCCAATGAGTGTAGACACTAAGGGTTCAAGGTAATTTACATGCAATGCTTGATGGCTGGGACAGTGACACAGGATATGTGCCACAGTGTCCGGTTCCAACTGGCAAAACCAGCATAGTCTATTTTCACAGGGGATGTTAACAAATCTACCCGTATGAAAGGCGGAGGGGAAGATGTTCAGCCTGGCGAGCATAAATGCTCGCCTCTTATTAGGGTTAGTCAATTCCCTGAAGTAGTTAGAGTGACCAAATGAAGGCAGAAAACCAAAATACTGAGGGGAACAAGTGGGATTAAGAGAGGAAAGTAGATGATGAGTTTCAAATTCCCAGAGCTTAGATTGAATAATTGCATAGGCCCTATTGAGATTATGATCCGCAAGGGATTCAGGGGATAAATCTAGAGATGAAAGTTTGGCTTCTACAAGACTAAACCACCTAGACAAATAGGAGTCTTTAAGAAGATCGTTGAGAAGAGAGACGGGGTGCGCATTTAAAAGGATTCGAAGCCAGAACTTAAAGGTAAGTGCCCACGCAATAGTCGTGGGCAAATGGGTCCCAAGTTCAAGGGTTAAAGTGGATAATCTGATTAAATTCAGGACCCCCAAGATCCGTCTAAGGAAAGAGGCCGCTACCTGATCTAAATCTTTATTCATGGCCTCAATCCAAATGGGGGCACCGTACACAAGTTGTGACAATATTTTGGTTTTGAATATCTGGAGGGCTGCTGGGACATATAGATTACCACTCGTGTAATGAAAACAAGCCACAGCATTCAAATGAAGAAGAAGAAGAAGAAATGACAGATTTACAGTGTGAAAGCCATGAATGGTGGTGGTGAAAGGTAATTCCCAGATATTTAAATACTTTAACTTGTTGATAGGTATGATTATCAACCTTCCAAGAAAGCAGGGCCCAGGATTTGGTGAAAACCAAAATTTTGGTTTTCTCCAAATCCTGGGCCCTGCTTTCTTGGAAGGTTGATAATCATACCTATCAACAAATTTTGGTTTTCTCCGTGTTGATGGTAAGATCATTAATCGAACAATAGTTCTGGAAAGCTGACAGGAGTTTGCGCAAACCCAATCGAGAAGTAGATAACAGCACGGCATTGTCTGCGTACAAAAGAAGAGGAAGGGGGTCACCATTAAGAGAGGGGGCAGATTTCTCATAGGTGGATAAGTGAGGGCGTAAGTCAGCTAAAAATAAATTAAAAAGGAGAGGGGCCAGAATACATCCCTGACGAACGCCTCTTGAAATGGCACGCTGCATTTCCTACAATTCAAGCTCTCAGGATGGTGCTGCCTCCCCAGTGCGCTGCCTGCTCCTTCTATGCAGCCAGAGTATTGCAAAGACCACACACAGGAAGATGGGCATTTTCAAGCCGATTGAGATCAGGAAGGGCACAGAAAGGTTGGAACTGTAGAGATGAAAACCACTTGTTCTGCAGAAAAGGAAAAAAAAACAGAACAACATTTTCTGGACTGTCCAAGAAAGCTAAGGTATTTTCCAGCATTCTTCAAGAAAACAGTTTTGTCGACCCAAAGTTCACAACAGCACAGCAACAAATATGATTAGTCAGCTGCCACAAGTTCCCAGGCACTAGGTGCCTGGTGGTGGTGATTATTATTAGGCTCATGTTTAATTGATCACCAAATTTAATGAAAACATGCATACAAAGAAGTACTTTTGTTTCCCCAAAATAGTAAACGTTACCAAATTTTAGACCGTGTAATAATCCTGAAGTGATAACCACGTATTGACTTCTCATCATTTGCTTAAAGTATTTGACGGTACAAAAATGTTTTTGTCTCCAAAAAGTAGTAAATGTTCGCAATAGAACCCTAACCCTGCATTTGGGGTCAGGGCTTATAATCATGCGAGCTATATAATAGTATTGTCGCGTAAATGCACAGGAGTGTTATGTGGTTGGTGAACATTTACTAAATTGGAGCACAGTGCTAGGGGCTCACAGTTTAATCTGGTAAACGTTTAATTTGTTGCCTTATGATTATGACTTATTACAGTTTACAGTGTCGATTAAAACATTATCAATACCAGAATACAATAGAAAAGCAGTCATTAAAATGAAATAATTAGTGGGAATAAGCACACCCAGAGAACCGTGGAAAGCCTAACTAAATAATCGAGGGAAATAAATGTGTCAAGAGAACCCAGGAAAAGACCCTAACCCAGAGGCGTCATCCAGGTGGAACGGCCCGGTATGCCGTTCTGCTAGTTCTACGGATGGCGCGGGCCACGCCGCCTCTCCGGAGGACAGGCGAGCTGCTGCTGGGCCCGCCCGCCCTCCCTCCCTTGCATCCCAAATCGCTGTAAAATGGAGCAATTCGGGTGCAGTGAGGCTTGGGGAGGCATGGCAGCCCTCCGCCATTGGAGCGGAGGGCTGTCAATCATCCAGGCGTTCCAGTTCTTGGCGCGCCCGGATGACATCACTGCCCTAACCCTGTGCAAAACGTCAAGGAGGAAGAGCAGCCCAAGCCAGGTGTTTCTACAGTACATCTGCCACTGAGAATCTCACCATCTTCCATCACTTGCCTCTCACCACTCTCAGGGGGTATTGGGATATGTTAATGACTCAGGGCGCCATTCTAACCACCTTTCCAGCAGTGGCATTGCTGTGCCAATGAGGCATGTAGGACATAAAAATCAATTATTACTAGCAAAAGATATGTGTATATATTTACTAACACAAAATTGTATTGCTATGCTAACCAAAACTATGGAGGATTGCCTAAGAGGCCAATAGATAACAGGGAATGGAGAAGGAGGCCTAGAGAGGGGAAAGAGCTGGACAAAGAAAGCACATTCTGTACACCAAGGTCAATGAAGTGAGCTGTAGCCAGTAATAACAAGATAAGGTGGTCACACCAACCATCTTCACAAGCAGCTCCTCAAATAGATAACAATGTTGTACAATAACATGGGGAACAAGGGATGTAGAAACCTGGCAAAGAAGGGAGGGGGGCTGTTAAGGGAGGAACCTATTACGCATTCATGTAGTCTGCTTAAGCACCTCGGATTAGCTGCTTTCGTGTGGCCAGCAGGCGTCTAGGGGGTGGGGGAAGTCTAGAATATTCTGTTTAGAAGATATTGATTAGTTAAAGCTTCAACCAATAAGCGCAAAGTGGGAAGTCACCCCTAAGAGGTATAAATTGTTAAACTCTATGATTCAAAGTGTGGCTTGCTATTTTTTTTTGTCACCCGATCTGAAATGTGTGAATAAATCACTTCACTTCTGATCAACCCAAGCGGTGTTTGTGACGATCTATTTCGTACAGGCATGAGCTGCACCCAGCAGTTGGGGAGAAAGTCATGGAGGCCTCTTCATGGTAAGGGAATGTTTGTTCCCTTACCACAGTGCTGCATTGCCCTTACCCTGGTGCTGGAAGGTTGGTTAGGATTGCGCCTTTAGGGCCCAAACCTGAAGCCGTTATTGCCAGTAGCATGTGTGTACCTTCTGCTAAAAGTGTCACAAGCATGCCATAAAATATGTTTGCGACACTGCACAAGCAAGCACTGCCTGAGCTGGCGCTAGTTAGCACCCAGCCTCAGCATGCGCAGGAGGGTCGACTGGCGCGCCAACACTGCCAGCCAGTAGTACTCCTCTTCTGGGGGAAGACAGGGAGGGGGCAAAACTAGATGGGGGAGGGGGAGCAGACTTGCTTGGGGGTGGGTGGAACTGGAGGTGGCTTCCACTGCCAGATCCTGATCACCTGCATTGGGCTCGCCAGCCTGACCTGGAGGAAGAGTCAAGGAGGAAGAGCAGCCCACGTACCCCCACCCCCGGGGGCGCTAGGGGGGTCTGACTGCCGCAGTGTTTGTCGTCAGGCCACAAGGTGTATGCGTGCCAAGTTTCATGTCGATCGGTCCAGTTTCGTGTCGATCGGCACTGAGGAGCCTATTCAGAACATACACACACACATACCCACGTTCATTTATATATATATAGACTAGCTGTTTGTGACCCGGCGTTGCCCGGGGGCAGAAATTATCCCCAGGCTCTATTGGGAGGAGGAATGAGTGTGTTCTGCAGTGCACCCCCACCTCTGGGGGCGTATGGGGGGGCCCTACCCCCACAGTATATCTGTCCAGATCGTAAGGAAGGAGTGTACCACGTGTGGTGCACATCGTTCCAGGCGTTCCAGAGTAATGGTGGAACATACACACAAATATGCAAACCTCCCTCAAAAGCATGACATAGTGAGATCCATATATAGACATATAGAACCCGTCCCTGAAATAAAACAGTACTGATGACCTGGAACCCACAATGCACACTATCACTGTGAAATGAATGAGGAAACAGGGACACCATCAACTAAGAGAGCAACATGAAGGTCCCACTTACTGTGTGCAGGTCCTGTGGCAGGAATCCGCCCTGATGTATGAGAAACAGGCAGAGGTGGCCTGTGAGCTCCCTGGACATAGGC
>JAJKFI010000048.1:2933408-2987199 GCA_029204185.1 Lerista edwardsae
GGCAGAGGTGGCCTGTGAGCTCCCTGGACATAGGCCCCTCTCAGATCCGACTGGCTGCTGGAACTCTGTGGATCCTGCTCTTTCCTCCCTGGCCCACTCAGGCCATGCAGGCGAAGCACTTTAGTTTCACTTTCTGTTCTGCTCAGTTTCAGCTGAGCTGCTGCAGAATCGTCTGTGACCACAGGGTGGCAGCGGACCTGTAGCCCCATGCAATCCCCTTGGTTCCTGATGATCCGGCCCCCTCCCTGAAAAATGGGGGGGCTGTAGGGGGGTCTGACCCCCGCAGTGATTCCTTCCAGGCTGCAAGGAACGTGTGTGCCAAGTTTCGTGGCCGTGGGTCAAGGCACGGAGACATGAGATAGATAGATAGATAGATAGATACTTACTCTCTGGGGATAGTGCTTAACCATTTCCTCCCATTGGTGCATTAGCGCATCACTTTTTCTGTTTGGAACCATATACCTGAACTGAAATTGGCGCATTTGAGCGCCAATGGGACTAAAAGCATAATGTTTTTCTTTGCACTATCCATGGAGCCGAGTATCAATTTCTATGGAAATGTTGAACAAAGCTAACCTTACCCCCAAAAAATCTTTAAAAGGCACATAGTTCATTGAGCACACAGCTTGCCTACTTCAAGAATTTGCAGAAGGAGGCCCAAGAGTGCAGATCCTGAAGTAAGAAGTCTCTTCTTGCAAAGCTGAATTTTTAGCCTAGCTTTGACTGCTGCTACAGCTAAGTTAGGTGTTTTGCAGGCCAGTACAGGCTACTTGTTTTTCATGCCCTGTAAAGAGCTGGAAACAGAATTCTTCTGGACTTTCCTTGACCCTTCTCTGCTATATAAACATCTTGAAAAAAATCCATTTTTTCATAGAGCTGGCTTCTGCAGCTTCCCGCTTCCAATATACTGAGATATAGGCCGAACCTGAGTTCACCTTTTGAGGTTCCCCCCCACCCCAGCCCTAGAATAAGCTTTGAACAGTTTGAGGGGGAAAAGGTATCTTTTTCATTGATTTGTCTTCTATTGCTGTTCTGCTTCTATTGCTGTTGCTGTTTGACATGGTTCCAAACACATATTTACCTGAGAGGGGGCCCCCTTTACATGTTTCAAAATGCAATAGCTCCCACAGTACAGAGGCAAGAAATAACCTTTCATACAAAGAGACACACAGTTTGAATGGAAATAGATGTGCAAAGTCCCATCAGTGCGTAAGTGCGCCAATTATTTAAAAAAATAATTACATGTGCTAATTGAACCTGAAGGCTTTAAAGTTACTCAGTGAGAAAGGTTAGCCCCTGCCCTAACATAGGAAGCCAAAATGGCAACTTCAGATTGGGGGCCCCCAATAAGATTCAGAAACAGACCCCCATAAAACAAAAAACCCCAAAATTCTGCCCCTGTTTCTTAAATGATTACATGGATGGACAGTCAAAACAACTGTACCTCTAAAAAGGTCTATCCTTGCACTGTTTATAGTGCAATTTTCAGGTCATTTAGTGAAGCCACGTTTTGAAAATCTCTAAACTATAAATTGGCGCGCAAATGCACCGATGGGAGGAAATGATTAAGGTGAAATTTGTTACATCAGCTATAGTCTCTATGGGGTGAGGATCTGCTCGTTCTGTAGTAACTGACTTCTCTTCTGCTTTTGAGATAGGGGATAAAAACAAAGACTGGACTTCATTTTATAGATATGTAATAGGCTACTTTAAGAGATAGCCTGCCCTTACCACTTAAAATTGGGATGCACAGGGGTGGCTTACTATATTTGATAAATGCAAAGGTATAAGGTAAAAACAACAAAAACAAACCTGAAGCTAACAAACATAAAAATACATAATAAAAACATAAAATAACAGAACTGCTGTCTTGGGCATTTGCCTTGACATGGGAAAAATGGGGTATAAAGGGCCCAATCCTATCCAACCTTCCAGTGCTGATGCAGCTGTGCCAATGGGGCATGAGTTGCATTCTGGGATGAGAATGAAGCCATGGAGGCCACCTCAAGATAAAGGAATGTCAGTTCCCTTACCTTGGAGCTACATTGTGGTTGCATCAACCCTGGAAAGTCGTTTAGGATTGGGCTCTAGATTCTTTAAAGCAGTGGTTCCCAAACTGTGGGTCGGAACCCACCAGTGGATTGCAAGCCAATTTCAGGAGGGTTGTGAAGCACTCAGAGCAGCCATATTGAAAATATGGGGATGCTGGAAAGGGGAGGGCTATGTGGTTGTTTTGCTTGTGTCAAGGTTGTAAATAGGCCTTTTTCTTTCTGAGGGTGCAATCCTAATGTGGAGTTAGGTCAGCAAAGTTTGGCTGGCACAAGGGACACCGTAAAGTATGTTTGGACCACTCTCAGAGTCAGGGAGGATGGTGTGCATTTGTGTGCTGGCCTCTTTGACTCCGGGAATGGTCCAAATAGATTTTGCGCTGTCCCTTGGGCCAGCCAAACTTTGCTGGCCTAACTCCAGGTTAGGATTGCGCTCTGAGTCACTTTGCTATTAGGAAATGGCGGAGAAATTACACAACATCGCTGCGTTGTCAGGAAAGCAGCAGGCTCTGGCATCACAACAACAACACTTGCAGCCATGACATCACTTCTAGCAGGTCCCGGACAGATGGTCATTCTGAAAAGTGGGTCCCAAAATGTTTGAGAACCATTGCTTTAAAGAATAATAACCATCCAATGAGCCCTACAGCTCCTCTCCAAACACAACCCTGATCCCAGCTGACTCTCAGCCACCTCCCCCAGCAACATCAGGGAAAGGAAAGGGGTGGAAGGCAAGGAAACGGACCACCTGCTCTGCAATCCCTATTACTAAAGTTCTAGTGATAGCTCTTCTGTCAAAGAGCAGTCCATAGATTCGCACCCAAAAAGCGAGGTTTTATTTATCCCTTTGATTGATGATGTTTGATTACGCTGTTTGCACCAAAGAAGTACCCATCCTGCAATGCCCTACTTGCACTGCAATGTGGCCAGTGTCCTACTTGGGCTCTGTGTCGTCATCCCTGGCCTAGCGCTGCTGCCTGCACCAGCCCAGCACCCCCATCTGCAGCACAGACGTGCAAGCAACATGCGTCAGCCCAAGGGTGCTGTTGGATTGCGCCTATCTAAAAATGGGTCTTACATGGAAAGGAGAGGCACGTGGCTATAGAACTAGAGTTTCAATACTTACTGTGTGGGGCTTGTTCCGTCAGTTTCCTCAGGGAGGTCAGGATCTGGTGGTTCTGTGGTTACTGACTTCTCTTCTGGTTTTGATCTGTAAGCTAAAAGCAAAAATTTGACTTTAATATCTGTATAACCTGCCATCCCCTGTTCTGCCAAATTCCCTGCTGGGCCTCCCCAAGGGCCCCAATGCCAACACTAGGCTAATATAACTAGTTTCCCCTTCAGAGCAGCCTCAGAAATAAGCAAGAGGGAAGGCGTTCATTCACCCACTGGGCCTCCTCTCTTCCAGCAGCTTTGCTTGGGATCACCGGCTGGCCAGCCTCCTCCAGACTGCCCTCATCACCAGCTCAGCTCAAGATACCCTAACTTGGCACCACAAAACCCCACCACCAAACAATAGGCAGTCAGTTTACCTAAGGCACAACTGCCTCCTCCATTCAGTGGCTCCAGGGGCATGGCAGCCACACAATAGCTCCACAGCCTTCTTACCTTCCTTTTCTCCAGTCCTTGAACACACCATCCATTGGCCAGACCCAATCCAGCCAGCACCTACCCAGTGCCCTCCTCCAGCACCCACCCAGGTGCTAACATACTGCAGCTCCTGCCTCCAACTTTATACTGAGGCCAGCCAATCAGTGTCTGTTCCCCGGGCAGGCTCTAGCTCGTCAGCCACACCCTTTTCCACCTGTGCCAACCTCCCTTCATAGCCTACATAGGCTGCTGCTGTGCTCCTGAGGCTTGCAGAAGGGCTGGGATTAACCCCATAATCCCTGGTTTATTTGGACAAGGGACCATTGCTGATACCATTCCCCATCTCCTCGGGGTAGCTCCAGCCTTTTCCAACATATCCCCCTACCTGAGAATTATAGCATGTTTGCAACACTCCTAGGCCTACACAACTGACTTGTGCCGGCCCAACTCCAGGTTAGGATTGAGCCCTAAGTGGTTGTAAGCAAATATTTGTAAATAGCTTATTTAGACAGGCATGGAGGGGTGGAGCGAAAGTCTGGTTGCCAGAGTGAAAGTCTGGTTCGTTCTGTGCCAGAGATGACCCAAGGAGGGAAGGAGGAAGCTCGCAGGAGGCCCAGGCAGGGAGGATGTTGGGCAGCAAGGCGGATGTGTGGAGCAACTGAACCTCAATCCTCTCCCGCTTACTCCATGGTACGTGGAGACATTCCAACTTGGTGGACCACTGGTGGGGCTCCTGGCACAGGGGATCCTCCTACCGTGATGGTTTATGGCATCCCTACCTCCTCACTCTTGCAGCCATGGTAGATGGTAGATGCAGCACCCAGACCTGCGGAAGAAGATTGCTGGAAGAAGCCCCTCCCTTCACACCTCACCAAGCCGTTCTCTGTCACATACACTCCTCCTGATCAAGTCCTGGATCAGGCTGGTCTTATTCTTTACTAACCTGGCATATAGCAGCAGCTGCAGGCTGGAAGGGTTACTGCCAGAGGTAACAGTGGGATGAGGACTGGGGGGCGGCTTGGAAGAGGGACTGGCTGCCTATGACTGATGCTGTTTCTCCTAGAATGGTCAGCCCAGCCTGCATCTCTCCTGGCCCATCACCCTCTCAATAGTGGGGCCATCACTCCCTGACTGCCCCCCTTGTACGAAGAGCGCTTTCCCCTCCCTGGGCAGGGACCAAAACTCTCCATCCAACCAGTCCTACAGCAACTGTCTAAATACTGAGGCTGCAACCCTATGCCCACATTCATGGGAGTAAGCCCCACTGGACACAATGATGCTTGTTTCTGAGTAGACATGCATAGGCTTGTGCTCTGACTCTCAGCCACCTCCCAGAGCAACATCAGGGAAAGGAAAGGGGTGGAAGGCGAGGAGAAGGACCACCTGCTCTGCACTGGACCTGGCTATTGCCAAATTTCTAGTGATAGTTCTTCTGTCAAAGTGCATTCCATAGATTTGCACACAAAAAGGGAGGTTTCATTGATCCCTCTCATTGATGACTTTTGATGCTGCTGTTTGCACCGAAAAGGTACCCATCCTGCAGTGCCCCACTTCTTCGTTTCTGTCCTTGCAAAGGAGGAGAGAAGGAGAATTCTTTACCTGTAGAAACATTCACTATAACTTCATATCTGATATTACTGAGTTCATTCTCTATGCCACATTGATAAGTACCAGAATCATCCAGTCGCAAATTGTCCATGGTCACTTGGAAGAACGAGTATTCCCTCTTGTCTTCAATAGAGACTCTACCCTTTTCCACCTTCTTGTCTGTATCTGATCTAATTATGAAATTTCAATTGCAAGTTGATAAATACTGTCTTCCTTTGCACCAAAACTTTGTGTAATATTGATAGCGTTTTTCATAATGGCAGACCACCGAGAGTGAACTTCCTGTGTAACCATGTTGTGCAGGTGGACCTATCAGTGTCCAGCAATCTGTGGAAAGGAAAGAGAGTTGAATGCACTGAGAATCCTTCTGACCCATGCAGTCAGGCTGTATTATGTCCTGTTTGCTGCTGAGATCAGAGAGTGCCTTTTCTTCGCCACCCAGAGTAAGCATCTGTTCCAAGTTCTGTCACCCCCTGAAGCTGGGCTGGTGGTGACAAAAGGCAGAGCTTCTTCAGAGGTTGCAACTCCTTTGCGGCTCCCTCCCTTGGAAATCTGCTGGGGCCTGTTCACAGAACCAAACCTCGACAGGGAGAAGGAATTTTTCAGCAGCACATCCTAACAAGAATGGGTAAAGTGTCCCATATCTCTCTGGTTCCTTTGTGCCAGGACCTGAATCTGTAACATGGTGCATGAATCTAAACAGCAGGTGCAGATCTGAGAAGACCGCACAGCCTGAATCAAGGCTATGGGGAATTGGCCTAGGATTCAGCCTTATGGCTGAATCTTGGGCTTGCCCTTTACCCACCCAGAAATGCCCTCCCATGCCCAGAAGTGCTCTCCCCCCATTCCCTCCCTCCCGCCCGCATTCAGCCAATGCAGAGGAAGTGCAGTGTGTGCGCTCTAAGGCCAGCGCTGGTCTTGGTGTGTTAATGCTGATGCAGGGGGCAGCTCGGCACCCCCGCATCAGTGCAATGATGTTGCGTCATTGCTACGTCAACTCCAGGATTGTGCTACCAGCAGTGATGTCATTCAGGGGGAACGGACCAGAACGGGCGTTCTGGATCCTAATGGGCTCCGTGGCTGGTTCCGGGTTCCCGACAAGTGCCAATCAAAAGTGAGTTCCTGTTCCTAAATCATTTGAATGACACCACTGGCTACCAGTCATGTAAAGACAAATACAACTACTGTTGTTTACCCTGTCTGGAGTATCTATTGCACCCTGGCTACTATCAGGCAAACCCAGTGCTAACAAGATCCCACCATCTGGTGAGCATAGGCAGTTGGACTGGTGGGAACAATTGATCATCTGAATCCAACATAAGACAAGCCAAATCAAAGATATGGAAGTTAGCTTCTCCCACCCTCCTGACCGATAGACCTGGCCATGCAGAGAGCCAAAGATGGAGGCCAAGCTAACCAGGCAGCCATGTCTACCAGTAGGGTAGACCTGAGTTTTGCCTTGGGAAGACCTAGTATACCTGGGCTCATGGAGGGAAAGTCCAATAGCAGTGGCCAAGTTTACCTGGGCTCTACTTCTTGAAGCCCGAGAGATCTGGGCTCTGGTATTGGGTAGACCTGGGCTTGTGGAGGTAAGGTCCAACAGCAGTGGCCAGGTCTATTGGGTGGGTAGACCTGGACTGTGGAGTTTTTGGTGTCACCCCTCCGATGGTGTCACTAGGTGCAATCTGCACCCACACACCTCTAATCTCTCTTATACCTCAAGCTTTCTACCACCCGCTTTTCAGTCTCTGCTTCCATCTTCTATAGCAGCTGCTTCTCATGCTAAGTTTTTACCAGCCCTACCTTACACTTCAGGAACTGTGACCTTGTTTCAGCATTTCTCTCTTCCTTACCTGCAATCAGCATCCAACCCAAGACAGGCAGCAGCACCCTCAACATCCTCAGTGTTCTGCTGGTGGTAGTCCAGCTGGTGGCAAGTAAAGTAACCTCTCCCAGGAAGATCAAGGAGGCCTCAATAAAGGAAGCTCCAAATCTCATGGATGGAAAAAATATGTGTTTGAAAGCAGCCCTGGCTGACTGACATAGAAACGGAAGAAAGACTGACTCCTCCCAGGCCATACTCTGTCCTCATCCTGTTGTGGTTAGCCTTTTACAATTTTGTGTGTGTGTGTGTGTGTGTGAGAGAGAGAGAGAGAGAGAGAGAGCACGCACGCACGCGATAAAAAGGGCCAAGTGTACAGCTCTTGTTAGGCTACTGCCTACAGCAATTTACCTAGGAGTAAGTTCAACCAAACGCACTAGGACTTACTTCTGAGTAAACATCAGTGGGTGTGTGGCTATGGAGGAGTACCATGATAACTTGAACTTCAAAGTTTGCCAGGACACCAGTGGACAACACTATTTGATGATGTGACATTGTCGTGAAGTCAAACTCAAAAGATGCACGTGCTTCCTTCCACTGTTCATTCTGAAGCTGGGGAGGGGGCAGGTAGAGAGGAAAGCACCTGCCAGCAACTGGGACGCTTCAGGAATGCAATTGCCCTAATTGCTACCAAGCCAAGGAAAGAGAAAGCAGCGGAAAAAAGTGAGTAGGGAATGGTTTCATGAACCTTTTTGGTTCTTTTAGAATTAAATGTTGTAAGGTTGGAAGCACGTTGTGCTTGGAACCCATTTCTTCTTTGGGGGAAGTGTGAACAACATTGTAAAATCACTGGCTAGGCCTGACTCCATTCATAGGCGCTGACTTCATTGTGGTGGCCTGCCACCCCAATATTTTGCCAATATCTGGCCCCCTGCCCCCCAAAGAGCAGAGCTGAATGTGAGGCAACCACTGGGCATGCTCGGGCTCTCCATGGATCGCAAACATACGCATTGCCCGAGCAGTTTTGCCTGAGCGGTGGTGGGGGAAACACACGTGCCGTTCTGGCTCTGGGAGCCGGCAAAGCGCATGGTTTCCCCCTGCTGCTGCTCGGGCAAAACAGGTTAGAGATGGGAAGGCAAGGGGAGGCATTTGGTACCCTGCTTGACCTCTGTTGCCTCTGCACATATTTTTATCAGACAGCAGAGGGCGTTCCTGTCCTGTTGGAAACATATGGATATGAAATATGAACTGAAACAGAACGTTGAGAAAATGTCCCTCCTCTTCTCACTGGTCGTTTCAATAAGGCTGTTGCACTCCTACACTCACTCTTTTAGAAATAAATCCCACTTCAAGGGGACTGCCTTGCAGGAAGGAGTAGGCTTCCAGATTTTGCCTTTTTGGGATCAGGACTGGAATGTGTGTGGAAACGGGAAGTATTTAACCTTCAGAAGGAATTAAACACTTTCAAAAGTCTGGTTATTATTAAAAATAATAATTGAAGTGTGTGTTACACTTTTACACTCTGAAATCTTTCCAAACATTAAGATGTGCTTTGGGCAGTGCCATCCTATCTGGCGCTTAGCGCTGAGGCAACATCATTGTGTCAGCGCTAAGGACTTAATGCTGATGTAGGGGTGCCTCGCAGCCCCCATGCATCGGTGCTCGAGCAACAGGGCTGGTGCTGCAGGCAGCACCAGCCCTGCTGCCCCTGCGCTGAGCCTCTTTCGCACCGACCAAAGCCGGTCAGTGCGTGGGAGGCTCTGTGCCGAGGTGGCACAGGGATTGGAGGGAGGGAGGGAGGGAGGTGGGGGTGGGACATGAGCGGGTTTGGGAGTCAGCCATATGGCCACATCCTAAGCCCATCCATGGGGCCGCGCCGTCTCTTCAGATCTGCGCTCGCTCTTTAGCTGTATTGGAAAAGGCAGGAGATACCCTGAGGAAATAGGGAATGGTATCAGCAGTGGCCCCTTGTCCAAATAAGCCAGGGATTACAGGGTTAACCCCCAAGGTCTTTGCCTGCAGCAGGAACACAGCTGCAGGCTAATGAGGGCCCTGGCTAGGAAGGGAGGTTAGCACAGGTGCAGATGGGTGTGGCTTATGAGCCAGAGCCTGCCCAGGAACAGACATCAATTGGCCTGCCTCAGTATAAAGTTGGAGGCAGGAGCTGCAGTAAGTTAGCACCAGGAAGGTGCAGGACCGGGCAGGTGTAGGAAGGAAGGAAAGTGGCTGTGGATTGACAGATTGCTGGATTGACTAACTGAAGAACTGTTGGATGGATGGACTGACTGACTGAAGACAGGTCCGAATGGAGGCGGAAGCACGCCCATGGCTGGCGCCGAAACCATGCCCCCAGGATGTTGCCCCGCCCCCATGCATCGCTCCGACACACCTCCCTGCACCCAGAAACGCTCCATTTCAGAGCGTACTGGAGACCAGGGAGGGCAGGTGGGCCGAAGACCACGCTGATTCGTGTACGGACTGTGTGAAATGGCACCCCGCTGCCCCACTGCTGCCTGGCGCCCATGGCTCGTGCCACCCCGGCCAACAGGTCAGATACGCGTCTGACTGAAGGACTGTTGGATGGACTGACTGGATACTTGGTTATTGGAACTGTGAGTGGGTTCCTGTGGTGCCTTGGCTGTGGTGCCTTGGCTGCCACGGAGCCACTGAATGGAGGAGGCAGGTGTGGCTTAGGAAAGCTGACTGCCAATTGTTTGGTGGTGGGCTTTTGTGGAGCCAAGTTAGACTTAGGGTATTACATACATACATAAACCTTTATTGGCATTACAAATAAAATAACAATAGCAACAAAAGTTAGTGCAGAAGCTATATCATAAAGGAACAAATCCAGAAAGGGGAGGGGTAGTAAGAGGGGAGGGAGGTTTGGATTTGAGAACTGCATATAGGAATTCAGCTACCACATTAGAGATGGTCACCGTATTGTCGCTCAAGAGGGTCAAAAGGGGGTCGACAAGGGGAGCAGGCAGTGAGGACAGCAGGGGTTCAAGAAATTTGTCTCGCAAAGGTTGGTGGGCCGGACAGCGAAGTAATATATGATCCATTGTATCTAGTTCTAACGAGCAGAATAGGCAGAATCTATTGTCTCGTGGGATGTTGGCAAATCTGCCAGAATGAACAGCTGAAGGGAAGATGCAATTCTATCTAATAACTACAAATCCTTTTGGTTCCTTGTCTCCCGAGCTAACTCCTCTTCCATTAATAATGCCCCTTCCCTTATTCCTGCCCCTGCCTGGGTAACTCATTTCACCAGTATTTTTTCTGCTCCTGATACCTATGATGTTCCTGTCCTCCTCCCCCCTAACCTACCGGAATGGCCTCCAGTTACCCCTGAGGAGGTGACTGCGTTGATAAACACCCTGAAACCTGGAAAAGCCCCAGGCCCCGATGACATCCTAAGCGAAATCCTATCTAGCAACCCCTCTTGGTGGTCAGAATCTTTAGCTAATCTCTTTACACTAATCAATCAATCAGGCCTCTTCCCTGATTCTTGGCTATCTTCAACCCTCGTCCCCATTTACAAAAAAGGCGACCCCTCTCACCCGGGAAACTACAGGCCAATCAGCCTCCTCTCATTTATTGGGAAGCTGTATTCCAAATACCTGCTCACTAGACTTACATCTTGGGCCCTCTCTAAAGCCCTTCCGAGCAAAGAACAAATTGGCTTTCGCCCGGGTGCCTCCACACTTGATCACGCTTTCACGCTTTCATACTTGGTTGAAAAGTATTTAGATCATTATGGAGCTAAATTATATACCGCCTTCGTCGACCTTAGAGGGGCGTTTGATTCCATCAATAGGGCCAAGTTGTGGAATAAATTGGCTAACTGGGAGATTGACCCTCGTCTCCTTTTTCTGATCCGGCGCCTTCACACATCTAACTCTTGTCGGGTTCGCCTTAATGGTTCAGGCTCTATGTCTGACGTGATATCCATTAACAAAGGTGTTCGACAAGGATGTATCCTTGCCCCTTCTCTCTTTAATCTATTCCTTGCTGATCTCCCCCTCTTCCTATCTAGCTGTAAAAATTCCTCCCCTTCCCTCAATGGTGTCCCCCTCCCTATCCTTCTTTATGCGGACGACGCAGTGTTGCTGTCAGTTACAAGAGCAGGTCTACGTCATCTGCTGTCTTCCTTTCAAGAATACTGTCTAACTAATGACTTAATAATCAACGCAGAGAAAACCAAAATCCTGGTTTTCTCCAAATCTTGGGCTCCGCTTACATGGAAGATTGGTAATCTATCATTCCAGCAAGTACAAACCTTCAAATACCTGGGGATCACTTTTCACTACCGCCATAGCTGGCTTCCACACCGAAAATCAGTTATGTCATCAGCTTTAATACATCTAAATGCGATTGCCCGCTTCCATTTCACTAGCGGCAATCAATACATCCCTGCGGCCCTCCATATATTTCAAATCAAAAGCCTCTCTCAACTGCTATACGGTGTCCCCATCTGGATAGAGGCTGCGAACCAAGACCTTGATAAAGTGGCAGCCTCTTTCCTGAGAAGGATCCTTGGGGTCCCCAATTTAATCAGATTACCCACCCTGATCCTTGAATTAGGAATTCACCTTCCCTCCACCACTGCATGGTCCCTTACTTTTAAGTTCTGGCTTCGTCTGCATTTAAATACACACCCTGACTCTTTATTAAATGATCTATTAAAAGACCCTTACCTCTCTAGATGGTTCAAACTTCTTGAATCTAAGCTTTTATCCCTTGACCTATCCCCTGAATCCCTCGCTGACACCAATCTTCATAAAGCCCATCAAATTATTAAATCCAAGCTTTGGGACCACGAATTCAATCATCTGTACTCCAATCTAAACCCTACATGTTCCCCCCTTTATTTTGGTCTTCCCCCCTCCCTTGGCCATCCCTCCAATTATTTCCGTAAATTAACCAACCCCAACAAGAGAAGAGCTTTCATGCTTGCAAGACTTAGGGTATTTTGAGCTAAATGAGGGCAGTCTGGAGGAGGCTGGGCAGCCGGTGATCCCAAACAAAGCTGCTGGAAGAGAGGAGAACCAGTGGTTGAAGGAACCCCCTCCCTCTTGCCTATCTCTGAGGCTGCTCTGGAGGGGAAACTAGTCAGCCTAATGTGGGCATTGGGGCCCTTGGGTAGACCCAGCAGGGAGTTTCAGGCAGAACATTAGTGGGCACAGATCCAAGCAGCACATAGAGGAGCCTGGAGCCTCCCCTACGGTAAGGGAGCAAACACTCCCTTGCCATGGGGGTGGGGCTCCAGTCTCTCCTATGCAGTGTTGGATATGGCACTGTCGAGTCGGCCTCGCCATTCTGGGTCTGTGTGTGCATAGGATTGCTCTGCATAGGATTGTGCCCTGAGTATGATTAAGCAAAGCTGGGTGCCCCACAGCTTGGAGCCTTGGATGAGGTCTTTCACAAGAGGTGTTTTTTTCCCCCCATGAACTCTCTGTTCTAACTCCGTCTTGACTACTTTGTGGGTCTTGGTGACCACACAAACTACCACTTATACCAGCTTTCAGAGACAGTATACAGGGCTTCTACAGGTTCACAACACCCTAAACTGTGCTGGAACAGGGAGGCCAGTTTGCCTGTCACATGTCCAGCCTGGGGTTGGGGCTGGCTGCAGCACAACTCAGGGTAAGGGGAATTTATTCTCCTTGCCACATGTTGCTCAGCAGCCTTCCCAATAGGGCTACTTGGATCTGTGCCAACAAGATCGTTAGTGCAGATGTAAGGTTGAGTGGGCTGGAGGTTAGGATTGGGCCAAAGTGCTGGAGAGGCCAGTCCCACCCGCCCCCCCCCCCAGGCCAGTCTGCCCATGGGCGCTCCTTCCGCCTGACTTCCCCATCTCCCCTCCCTCTGCCTTTCCCGGTCTCCCAGGCTGGCCAAATTCGGCCAGTGTAAACTTACTTTCCTAGAGCAGTGCCAAGGCTGCATTCAGCCTCTGGGCTGGTGCGCGTCCTCTCGCAGCCCAACCAACGAGTTGGTGCCAATGTGCCTTATGGCAAGTTTGAGACAGTACTGGAACAATCCATGGGACTTCTGTCCATCTACAGAGTGCTTAGGATTGCACTCTCAAGCACACACATTGTTTTTTCCAATACATTCTTTTCAGCAACCTCATAGCTATGGTAATGTGTTTTGTGTATGGTTTACAGGCAACAATTGGATCTTTTAATGAATCGGCAGCAGAAATGTTGTTCTCGGCTTTTCCCATCAATGAATACTTGTTTCTTTGTTTTGTTTGTTATTGTAATAAAGAAACATGGCACATGTGCATGCACAGACGAACACACTACCATTCCCCAGACTTATTTGACGGAATGTAGGGAAGAATTGCAGTGAAACACAATTACTCATTTTATTTATTTTTCACATTTTTATACCAACCTCCCTCCAAGCAGCTCAAGATGGTATATATAATTCCTCCCCTCCTTTTCTCCTCACAGCAACCCTATGAGGTCGGTGAGGCAGTGATTGTCCCTGCAATTCTGGGTGCATCTGCTTAGAAGTAAGTCTTAAGTCCAGTGGAACTTACTTCCAGGGAAGGGTACCCAAGATTGTGCACAGGATTGCAGCCTTAGAGACTTGGTAGACTCTCTGTATTTTACCAATACAGGTACATGATCCCTTAGCCTGACATCCAAAATCCAGACTATTCTGAAATCCAGACGTCTTTGTCCAAGACTTTTTTTTCACTTTCTATAGAAAGTCTTGTGCTCATTCCCATGTCCAAGCTGTAAGTTCTGTTCTTTGCTCTGTGGTGTGTGCCATTGTTGAAAGGTATCAAAGAGGCCAGCAGACACCCAAATGGGGAACAGTGAAAAGAGCAAGAGGAAGCAGTTCTCAGTATGTGTATGCAATTATTCCAAAATCCAGGCAAATCCAGACATCTTTCAAGCAGTCTAGATATGGGATAATCAACCTGTAGTAGATGTAGAAACGGATGCACAACACATGGGGGCACTGTATGAGGAAATTGGGAGTCCTTCTTGCTCATACTTCTTGGCTGCATTTTCGTGTTGCTGATTTTGATCAGATGTTTGGATAGGAAAGAGCCATTCATGGGCTGTGAGAGATGAAAATGTCAGTTATGGAATGCTTTCCTCTTGTGTTAATGATGGTCGGCGAGGAAGGCTACCATGTGTATTGTGGCATCCCAGTTACTCACAAGTAGATCGGGTGGTTGGAACAAGACTGCAATGAATAGATCAAGGCATGTTGTGTTTCCCACGATGTAGTAATTCAGGGTGGCACCTCCTCCCCAGTGTGCTGCCTGCTCCTTCTACGCAGCCAGAGTGTTGCAAAGACCACACACAGGAAGATGGGAGTTTTCAAGCTGATTGAAATCAGGAAGGACACAGAAAGGTGGGGACCGTAGAGAAGATAACCACCTGTTCTGCAGAAAAGGAAAAAAACAACACCCCTCAAAACATTTTCTGAGTTGTGAAAGCCAACATATTTTCTGAGGACCATAGGAAACTACAAGGTGTTGACTAACAGAAGCCCTCCTAAGCATCTTCAAGTTTCTTATTCAAAAGAAAGAAGATACCCTGGAATTTTTCCTTCACCCATGAGGTCTGGGGAACCTACATTTTTAAATATGAAAGATGAGATTCTTATTTGTTATGGCTATGATTGGCATGTTGATTTCTCATTTAGATCCAGATAACAGATTAATCATAGCCATTCTAATTTTTCTATCCTCTGATAATGCTGTTGCCAGTGGTCTATACTGGTCCTGATGACTTTTGTTCTGCACACTATGTTGTATGGGATGTCAATAGTAGTGATTCTGCCTCTGTAAGCATGACGAAAAAGACCCCATGTGCACATCCATTTCTGTCTGGCTAGCTGAGCTGCAGCATGAAGGACAAGGAAATGCAACAGTTTCTTCAGATATTCTTAAAGTGGGTGTCCTGGAACCAGAGGTCATCTGAAGAACATCTACGATCCATATGTTGGTGGACCTAGAACTACAGGCTCTTCCCCGTCTATTGTTAAAATCATTCAAGGGGAGGAGAGGGCCTTTCTCTGTCACTTGAAAACCCAGCTATGGGAGATTTCAGTTGAACAGAGATAGCATCCACTTGGGGCAAGGGAACAAAGGGGGATATTGATTGTATCCCATGGTAACTGATCCTACAAAGCAAGGAGCTCCATGGTTACTGAATATCAGTCTTCCCAATACTCACTCTGTGGAGGGAGGGTGTGTGGAGAGGGCCTGTTCTGTAGATCCTTCTTCTGAAGGTGTGGCTGGAGCTAAAGAAAAGAATTGAGCAGCATCAACATCAGTTGTGTCCCGGGATGTGCTCAAGTCCATAAGCCTAAGTCATGAATCCCAAATAACTCAAAAATTGGAGTCAAGTCATGAGTCATTTTGAGAAACGAGTCTTGTGCAGCCAAAAACCTTAAGCCTTCCTCCGTCTTTCAGCACCCCCAGCCCACATGGCTTTTGGCAAATGTGAAAGTGACAAAAAAAAAGAAAAGAAAAAAGGAAGCAAGAACACATGTGCGCGCACACAAGACAGGGACTTCAGTCATTTTGGCCGCCATCCTGATCTGTGCTGGAACAAGCAGACTGGCTGACCTGCACTGTGTCTAGTGCAGGTTGGGAGCAGGCTGGAACCTTCACAGGGCAAGGATACATTTGTCCCCTTACCCTGGGGCAGATGCCAGCCACCCTATATAGCAGGCGCAAGTCCAAGCACACCACACTGCCTGAATCAGGGTCACGTGGGACGGGGTGGGGGTTTGGCCACAATCAAACTCCATCCCCTCCCCGGGCCGCCACCACCACCACTCTGCCGGAACGCCCTCGCCCATTCTGCCCTCACCTCCCGCCTCCCCCCTGCCCAGAATAGTCCCTGCTCAGCCGAACTCAGCTGGCACAAGAGCGGCTTATTGCGGGCGTATTCCAGCACTGCAGGGCCAATGCAGCTGCTTGTGTCAGCCCTGTGCCAGAAGCGCTGGGGTGGACGTGCTTTACGGCACGTTCACAACAGCACTTGGCAACGCAAGTTGCTTGTGTCAGCTGAAGGGGGGCTGGATTGCACTGTCAGTGTCCCACTTCATTTTTGGCTCTGAGTCGCGAATTAAATAGGGGTCAGCGGTATCCATAACTTCACACAAGTCGTCCAAATACATGTTTTTTTGAGTGATTTGAATTGAGTGCCTGTCCCTGGTTGTGTGTGGCGTCTCTTCCTCCTTGACAATATTAACAATGAATGGGTTGATGAAGAGATGTCTGTGCACAGAGATCTTGATTGTACATCCCATTAAAAAAGCCCTTAGCAATACATTGTTGCTGGGCAAGAGGCACTTTTTCCAGTGGTGTTCCTCTTATATTTAGCAGGGGGAGAGTCACTGTCCCTCCTCATCCCAGCACAATGTCTTTTCTAGTGGCTGTGGTGGTGGTGTTCTGCCTTTTTTTTTTTATTGTGAGCCCTTTTGGGACAGGGAGCCATTTAACTTTATTAATTATTATTATTATTATTATTATTATTATTATTATTATTATCATCCTGTAAACCGCTTTGTGAACTTTGTATTGAAAAGCAGTAAAAAATAACGTTGATTGATTGATTGCAGAGGCCAACGTCTTGGGAAGTTTCTAAGCAATACTGGAGTACAAGTTCCAGTGTTCATGCCTCAAATCCACCATCTGGGATCTGTTTCAGGGGGTGGATTATGTTCAGAACTGAGAAGTTCAGTACTAAGTACCATTCCGTTAGCAGCAGCGTTCCACAGAGGGTGTGCAGTGCAGTCAATAGCTGCAACCTGATGTGAAGAAACAGAATGTGTTGCAATGTTAATGTATCCATTGCTCTCATTGCTGTTGTGAAGCATGTTCCATGAGCTTGGAGCATCTTGCACTGTTCATAGCACATCAGTGTTTTCTTCTTTAATAACTGTAACATCCTTTTCAGGTGTAATATTCAGATTATTTGCAACGTTTGATGCAGCGCTAACTTTGGAGCCAATAACCTTTCACCCCACCAATGCAGTTGCACTGAAAACAGGATTGCAATATTTTTTCAGATTGTCCTCAAAGGGCTCACATTTATTGATTTACCAGCGTTTTGTTACCCGGTGTTGCCCGGGTAACAAAATATGCCAAGCTTCTAGGCAACCCCGGAAACTATGGATTTGACACTAATGTCGGCCATTTTCGAGCATTTTTACATTGCACCCCCTTCGCACCCCACCCCTGGAGGCTCCCCACATTATTTGTCACCAGACCGTAAGGCATACGCGTGCCGAGTCTGGTGCCAATCGCTCCAGGCGTTCCAGCAGGGCATGGCAGACTTTTTTCGAACACCTTCTCGCCCCCCACATCGACGGGGGCCGAACCCAGACTCCACCAGCATTGGGAGCGTCGCTACCCGTCTCGGCGACCCCGGAAACTACAGATTTGACGCTGATTTCGGCCATTTTCGACCATTTTCACGTGGAGCCCCCCACGTACCCCCACCCCTGGGGGTGCCAGGGGGGCCTGACCCCTGCAGTCTTTGTCGCCAGGCGGCAAGGCACGCGCATGTTGAGTTTGGTGCGCATCGCTCCAAGCGTTGCGGAGCCTATGCGGCACATACACACACACACACACACACACACACACACACATCCGATTTATATATATATATATATATATTACTATTGAAGTTGGAGAGGATCAGGTCCCAATTTTTGATTCCTCTCATGTCTGCCCCTTTAAATTTAAGGGCTGCTAATTTGAAGGTTCGTTACCCCGATGTGTGCTCCCTGTCCTGGCTGCAACTACCCAAGCCCCACAGACCGGCGATCCCCTCCCTCGGGATCGCTGCTATAGCATACCAATTGCTTAACGTCGCCGAAAGAGAGAGAGAGAGAGAGAGAGAGAGAGAGATACATACATACCAGCTGGACTTTGTTGTTGGGGAAAAAAAGGTACATTTTACTCATGTGTAGACATCAGCAAAACGGACACAAGATGCATGCCTCCAAGGAGGTAGTACAGAACTTATGCAAATTGTACATGTGTGTTTGGTCAGGTTATACAATTCAGTATGCAAACTTTGGATTTGAAAACAGCCAGTCAGAACATTTGCCCAATGCAATTGGCCATTTGGGATGTGCGCCATCTGACTGGCCATCTCTCCCCACGGTGCCCCCCCTTCTACTGTGGCTCCAGGAAGGATCAAGGAGTACAATAGGTTGGCACACAAAAGCAGTTGGGGCCATTTAGACCAGACAAGCCCTTGATAACAGTAAGTACCTTAAATCACCCTGATTTAAGTGGCCAGCTACAGTTGAATTCTGGTGGGGTAAAACACTTGGCAGATAAGGACTTGATTGGATTTAGGCAGGACTTTGCATACCTGTTGTCAGACACCAGATTTGCATTACAAGACCCTCAAAGGGGGGGGGGCTTTGGAATGTTTGTGTTAAGAGACTCACCTCTGTGATTTTTCTCTTACAACAGCCCAACTTTTAAAATGGAGTTTAAAATTCTTAACATTCTAAGTCTTACCCCGGAACCTGTACAGGCCCAGCATTATGTGCATCTGACCATAGCAATGCAAGTGTTCCTGGGAGGCCAAATCACCACAATGGGGTACAGATCCAATGTTTTTCCCACCAGAGTTGCCAACCCTCTTGTTGCCACTGTGCTACATTACAAGGGTCTTTAATGGTTCAGGCCTGCATTGTAGGAGGAAGAGCTTAGTGGTTACAGCAAGACCGGGCTGTTTACAAGCGGTCTGGAGGTCTTGTTGTTGCAAAAACATGGCTGAGCCGTCTCGAGGTATTTTCAAATGTCAGCCAGGCACAAGAGCTTTCTGGGAGAGTCCTGGGGGGGTGGGTCTCTCCCACTTCAATATCTATATAGATTTTACTATCTTTGTGAACAAGGGGTATTTAAGTATAATATAAAACATTAAACATTATGCTTCCATTAAAAATAATGACCATCAATGTCATTTGCTTTTTCAATTTAAGTATAAGAATAGCCTCTGTCCGTAAGGCTGAATTCTTATGCATAGGGGCAGTCCAAAATGATAATTGCGAAATACAGTGATATAACACGAAATTGGGCTCTTTAAGTCAAAAACCGTGATATTCTGCTGAATCCAGGAAATAACTCAAAATTTACCTTTTAAACTGCCTGCAGATTGTGTTGCAAAGAGCCTTTGGGCCATTTTGAGTGCTTAGTGGCAATTTGCAAGCCATTAATTGCACTCAGGGCTGTGCGTTGTTCTCCATTTTCTTTCTTTACATTCCTCCCAGTAACCCTAACACTGGGAAGAGTCTTTTTAAATACTGTTGCATTATAAAGGCTTGTCTGGCAGCTATGGCTGCAGGGTCTGTTGAAGTTAGCTGGTTTACAGTGCTTCTGCATTACTTTTAGAAGGTATTTAAAGTGGTAATTGTTTTATTTGGCAGTGTTTTCAAAAGCATTTTACCAGTTCATCAAGGTGCTAAATTGTGGTGTCTGTTTTTTTCCTGCAGTAAGTAGCTGTATTCTCAGTGTTTAAAACGTTTCTTGGAATTGCTATGTTTTGGTGTTTCCTTTGTGTCTGACAGCATTAGTTTCAATGGGCACACAGTGGTTTGATTAATTGATATGCTAGATTTTGAAATCGGCCACTGTAGGCTGGTTGACCAACTGCCTCAAACCTTAAGTTTAAAAAAGGTGACCCATTTTGCCTACGCATCTGTCTTGTATAATTATTTTTGGGGAGGTATTTCATGCCTTTTTGTGCCTATGGCAATATCTGCTGGCAGCATGCAACTTATATTACATAGATTAGAATTTATAAAAATGCTTAAAAATGGATTAAAATGTAATTTTTTGAATAAAAACGCAAAATGTTGCTTTCATCAGTTTTTACTTTTGGATAACACTGCTATCCCCCCCCAAATAAAACCATTTTAGACTGCCTCTATGCACCATTACTTGGTTGTGAGCCCTACTAAATACATAGTATGTACTGATGTGTCAATGTGCAGGGATAGCTGCCAGCCCAGAGCATGCAGTGCCATCGATGGAATCACGCTGCATGCTCTGCTATGTCTGGGGGTGACTAGACAGCCCAGGAAAAGTAAGTTAAACCCATTTTTTTTACTTATCTCCCTGAAGGTTGTCTGGCCAACAATTGGTCTCCTCAGACCAATGCCAACTCTTGGCTTAAGTCCAAGGAGACTCCTGGGTCAAGTCCAGGCTGGAACGAGAGGGTAAAACTCAGAGTGTGCGACTGCTGCCAAGATCTTGTCCCTCCCATCCCTGCACAACCCCCAAACCACTCCAAACCACCCACAATCCTCCCCCAAACTGCTTCTGCCACCAACCTACTTGCTGTGGTAGAAGGTGGAGGAGGTTCTGTGGGCAAAGGGTGCCCATTAGTGGCCTCTGGCCATTTGTTCTGGTGTACCTGGCCCTCAGAATGATGGGGTGACTTCTGTGCCATTTCTGTGGGCCTTCTGGTGGTGGTTTAGGAGATCCACCAAGGTAAAGCCCAGACAGGATTGGGCTGTCAGACTGTGAGGCTTGATTATGCTTTCTTCATCTTTCTTCTGCTGTATTTGACTTTACAGTTCTTGAGGAGTTTGGAAATGGGACTCACCTGGGAGAACAGTAATCGTTACAAGGGATTTCAAATCAACCCCTATTTTTTCTATAGCACACCAGTAAATTCCAGCATCTTGTGGTGTGAGGTTGTCCAGGCGCACCGTGAATTCCGCGAGAGCTTGATTGTCCTTGATAGAAGTTCTGCCAGCCTTCACTTCTGCCTCTGATCCTGTCGTCTTAACAACTGCTTCACATGAACGCCAACTGGCTCCTCTGCACCAATATTTTATATAGCTCACGTATCCTTTATTGTATTGACAATCCACAGACAGTGACCTGCCAAGAAATCCATGCCGATCTGGATGGCTTGTCACAGAAAAAGATGCACACCCTGAAAAGCAGAATGACCCCAAATTAAGACAGTGGCTCAGACCATTAGTATTATCCCTCTCATTTCACAGGAAATGATCAGATTGCACATGTTCCTGGCTTGATCAGAAATGGGGCTGTGGCAGTCAGGACACAAGTCTGCCAGTTTCCGCAATAATATCTACTGGTAAAATGATCAGGGTGCAATTCAATCCTGCAGTAAGGCCGACATTGTTAGGCCAGCAAAGTTTGGCTGGCACAAGGGCTGCCGTAAAGCGCATTTGGACCATTCTTGGAGTCAAGGAGGTTGGTGCACATTTGTGTGCTGGCCTCTCTCTCTGAGAGTGGTCCAAACACACTTTACGGTGTCCCTTGTACCTGCCAAACTTTGCTGATCTAACTGTTCCAGCCTAACTCCAGGTTAGGATTGCGCCCTTAGAGAGCCCTTGGTTTGTAGATTAAGAAAACTGCGCATGTGGGGAAAATGAGATGCAATCCCTATGTCCTAAATTTATTTTATTTATTTATTTATTTAAGAAATTTCTACCCCGCCTTTCCTCTGCCAAGGCAGATGTCCAAGGCGGCTTACAATATTAAAAAGGATAAAAATAAAATATAACAGTTAACATTAAAAACAATTAAAACTATTAAACAATAAACAATCAAGATTAAAAAACACAAACAATTTAAAAACAATTAAAAAATATCCATCCCCGTGGATCATAATAACCAGCCAGCCAATAAGAGGCAGCTTCACTCTCGCTGTCTAAACATGGGGGCTCTATCGGGTGGACGTGTTGCTTATAAGTAATTCATCTCTGGTCTGCTCAGTGGTGCAGCTGGAGGGGCTACGTATTTATGGTGTGGCAACATGTCAATTGACACTGATGCTTCTTGTCACCCAGAGTTGCCACTCTCGCTTCATCCCAAGAGGAAAGGTGGGAAGAGACATGACAGGGGTTTCTTAGACTCAGAGCCTCCCTTGCGCCCACTGAACACGGTCAGCGCAAGGGATTCTCTGCCCTGTCTCGGGACGGGGATTGGTGGGAGGGGGGAGGCGGAAAGTGGGACCTTGGGAGGTGGCCATATGGCCATATCCTAAGCCTGTCATTGAGGCCGTACAGCCCTGATTCAGGCCATGCTGTCTTCTTGGATCTGTGCCCGTTCTTTAGCGGGCGCAGATCCAAGGAACACATATGGCAGGCTGGAGCCTCCCCTACAATAAGGGAGCAGCACGTTCCCTTGCCGCAGGAGGCTCCAGCCTCCCACACCCAGCGCTGGATAGGGCACTGGCTGGCCGGTGCTCCTACCCCAGCGCTGGGTAGGATTGCGCCCTGAGTGGATTTCTCTGTGGAACTGGGGTAATCTTAGGAGATCCGAAGGGCATCATAGCCCCCATTCTTTAGGCCAGGGGTGTCAAACTCATTTCATATAGTGGGCCAAATAGCATTCAGAAGTGGGGGCAGAAGTGACCTCATGAAGCAGGAAGTGACCTCATGAAGCAGGAAGTGACATCATGAAGCAGATGATGGCCAGAAATAAGCACTTTGTTCTCACATAGAAACTCATTAGCTGCAAATGACATATGAGAAAATGTGCAAATTTTGCTTATAATTTTAATCTATGAGAGAGCCCAATTATAATGGAGGCTGGAGAAATTTCTTCCAGGGGGCCTCACCCGGCCTTATGTTTGACACCGCTGCTTTAGGCAGACCAGAGTTTTGCAGTTTGCCAAAAGCAATAGTGAATGTTTCAATGGTGGCCACCACCAGGGAAGTCTGGTTCTGTGAAGATGCCACCACCCGGGTTGTGTACACAATTGGACAGGTGGGCAAAATTCATCATTGAATCCAATACAAGATTTGTAACAAAATGACATGACAAAATGAATTAAAAAAAAGAAATGGAGGTGAACTAGAAATATGCTTGTGCTGAAGATTTCAGTTTTGCAAACACCCTCGATGGAATCATATAACGACCTCAAGTCCTTGTTTAGGAAATCAGTTTTAGAAATTGCAAGAGGCAAAAATCTTGAGTCATCAGAGAAGTTGATTCTTTGTCTTCTGCTTCTTCTCCCTCATACCGTAAACCTTCTACCACCCCCTTTTCTGTCTCTGCTTCCACCTTCCGTAGCAGCTGCTTTTTGCCAGCCCTACCTTATACTTCAAGAACTGTGATCTTGCTTCAGCCCTTCTCTTCCTTACCTGGAAACAGCACCCAGCCCAGGAGAGGCAGCATCCTCAACATCCTCAGAGTTCTGCTCGTCCAGCTGCTGGAAAGTGTGGTTAACTTCTCCTAGGAAGATCAAGGTGGCCTCATAAGCATCCAAAGTCTATGATCACCTGTACGGGACTCTCTAAAGCTGACTGATCTGAACTTTATCTGTCTGAAAGCAGAGCTGGTTGCCTGGAAGAGGAACGGAAGGAAGAGTGACCCCTCCTATGCAATACTCTGTCCTCATTCTGTTGTGGTTACTGTATTTCTGCTTTTACAATATAAAGAAGCATGAAAACACAGAGATTGCTTTGCAGGATCAGAAAAAAAGACTCAGGTGATCCAGCATTCTGTGGCCTGTTTCTCTGCATATTTTTTGTTTGTTAATATCTTATTAATGTTTTTCATTATGTCACTATTAAAGACAATTATAAGCAAATACATAAATAATATGAAAGGGGAAATTAGGGAAGGGAAGGGGAGTAGTTACCAACCTGTGCTATCATGGTAAAGTACAGGTAATGTAGAGTGCAAAATATACATAGTTACGTGGGGGGAGGGGAATACAGGGAAAAAAACAGGTTAGTTCTAAGAATGAATCTTGAATCAGATGAAAGTGATCTTCCCTTTGTCTACCTCTGTATAATGACCTTTCAAATGTGATCATGGCCTGGAGGCACGTGATCAGGAGGCCTCCTCGAGCTAATAAGGGAACTTTTCCCCCTTTCCTCCAAGTAAGTACCCTGATGCTCTATATAGGTCTTCATGGACCTAAGCCAGCTCCATAGCTAATTAAATGTAAGTCTGAGGAGAAGAAGAAAAAAGGAGGGAATGGATGAAGGGAATTGTATTATGCTGCACACTGGTACCACTGAGATCCACGTTCCCTAGGAATAGGGCCTTCTTGGTGGTGGCTTCTTGTTTCTGGAATTCCCTCCCCTTGGAACTGAGAGCTGTTCCCTCGCTGGAGACTTTTTGGTAGGGTCTTAAAACCTTATTTCAGAAGGCGTTTGAGTGAGGCAGTGGGCAGGCGTTTTTAAATTGTTGGGTGATCTCAGCTCTGTTTTTTTAATGTTTTAATTTTTTACTTCATTTTATATTTAATGTTTTTTTTAGCATTTGGTTATGATTTGAATATCATTTTATTGAATTGTGTAAGCCGCCTTGAATTCCCTTCAGTGGGGAAAAAGGCAGGATATAATTTTTTCCCCAATTAATTAATTTAGTGGGGAGGAACACATGGAGGCTCACTGTGATAAGTTCGTGAAGCACTTTGTGGAGAAGTTTGGTAAGATTCAGCATCACTTGGAAATCAAATTAGCAGTTGCTAGTGATGTCCCTGGGGCACCTGTCTATCCACTGTCTAGGATCCTTTTCAGCTTGTAGAACCTGAGGATGTGGACAGGATTCTCTGGTGTGTGAGGCCAGCATCTTGCCCACTTGACCCTTGTCCAGCATGGCTAACCGATCTGCCTGGGAGGGCAGGCCAAACAGATGGGGAGGGTGGTGAATTCATCTCTGAGGAGGGGGTGCTGCCACATGACTTGAAGTAGGTGATGGTCTGCCCCCTCTTGAAGAAACCCTCCCTAAATCCCACTAATTTGAAAAACTTTCAGCCATTCTCAATATTCTGTTCTTGGGAAGGTGATTGAGCGGATGGTGGTGTCCCAGCTTCAGAGAGTCCTGGAGGAAGCTGATTATCTGGATCCATTCCAGTTTCAGGCCTGGATTTGGGATGCAGACCGCCTTGGTTGCCTTGGTGGATGGACAGGGGGAGTGCATCCCTGTTAGTCCTGCTGGACCTCTCAGTGGCCTTCAGCACAATCAACCATGGTGTCCTTCTGGGTTGGTTAGCTGAGTAGGGGCTTGGAGGCACCGTTTTGCCTCCTTCCTGACTGAAAGAACCCAGAAGGTCAGGATGCTAGGGAATGCCTGCTTGGCAACTTGGCCTCTTAGGCTTGGGTTTGGAATCACAGGGTTCCATTCTATCCTCCATACTATTCAGCATCTATCTGAAGCTGCTGGGAGAGGTCATATGGAGGTCTGGGGTAGGGTGTCATCGGTATGCTCCTTTCCTCCTGAATCCGAAGAGGCAGTCGAGGTCCTGGAACATTGCCTGGAGGCAGTTTGGGGCTGGATGTGGGCGAACACGCTGAAATTAAATCTGAATAAGACAGAGGGGATCCTGGTCCAGAAATCCACAACTCGGGTATTGGACTATTGCCCTGCTCTGAATGGGGTTGCACTCCCTCTGAAGGAGCAGGTTCTAGGAGCTTGAGGGTTCTCCTTGGAGTCCCAGGTGGCAGCTATGGCTAGGGGAGCCTTTGCTCAGCTTCGGCTGATTCGCCAGCTGCAACCATACCTGGGTTGCTCAGTCCTGGCCACGGTAACCCATGCCCTCATGACATCTAGATTAGATTTCTGAAACACGCTCTACGTGGGGCTGCCTCTAAAAATGGTCTGGAAACTGGAATTAGTGCAGAATGCGGTGATCTGGGTGGTTGCTGGAGCATGTCGTTTTGACTCAGTCAGGTGGCTGCTTCAGCGACTACACTGGCTGCCGATTCATTTCCAGGCTGAATTCTGCATGGTAGATTAATCTGCATGGTAGATTACTGCAATGTGCTCTATGTGGGGCTGTCTCTGAAGACGGTCTGGAAATTGCAACTAGTGCAGAACGCGGCTCCCCGTGTGGTTGCTGGGGCTCGTCGGTTTGACTTTGTCAGGCTGTTGCTTCAGCGGCTATACTGGCTGCCAGTTCCTTTCCGGGCCCAATTCAAAGTGCTAGTTTTGACCTTTAAAGCCCTTTATGGCTCGGGTCCAGGGTATTTGAGGGACCGCCGCCTTCCATATAATCCTACCCGTACTCTTAGATCATCTGGGGGGGCCCTTCTGACTGTGCCACCAACCAGGAGAGGTGAGGGGGATGGCGGCCAGGAAGAGGGCCTTCTTGGTCCCACAACTATGGAATACCCTCCCCTTAGAATTAAGAACTGCTTCCTCTTTGGCAATATTTTGGCAGGGCCTGAATACTTTTTTTATTTAAATAAGCCTTCAATTGTTGATAGGCAGGCTGGCGGGCATTTTACATTTTTTATCTTGCATTTTAATTTTGTAATTATGGGATCCACGGGGTTTGCTTATTTTAAATTTTTAACTGTTTTAATATTGTTTTTTAACATTGTTTTAATTGTTATATTTTGTGGTTTTTAATGTAATAATTTTAGTATTGTAAGCCGCCTTGGGTGCCCATGGGGCAGAAAGGCGGGATAAACATTAAATAAATAATAATAATAATTCAAAATGCTAGTTTTGACATTTAAAGCCCTTTATGACTTGGGCCTGGGGTATTTGAGGGACCTCCTTCTTCCATAAAATCCTGTCAGTCCTCTTAGGTCATCACCATTGGACTGTGCTGCCACCAGTAGAGGTGAGGGAGGTGGCAGCTAGGAATAGGGCCTTCTCTGTGGTGGCTCCTCATTTATGCCCTCGAACTAAGAACAGCTCCCTTTCTGGAGACTAGTGAGGTCTCCTTTCTTTTTTGGAAGGTGTTTGAATGATTGGTTGGCTGGTGTTTTTTAATATTGGTGATCCTGGTTGTTTTAATGTTGATTTTATCTTGATATTTTAATGTTGTTTTTATTTTGCTGCTTTAATATTGTTTTTATTGAAATATTGTAAGCCACCTCAAATCCCCTTCATTGTGGGAAAAGGCGGTGTAGAAATCTTTTAAATAAATAAATGAATAAATAATTTTATTATTGATTAAAATGTGGGGTATACTTTTATACCCTGAGAGGAAATATTTCCACAAGTTAATATATGCTTCAAAATGGAATGAAGAAAACCTTGGATGATCTCTTTTTCAGTGAACTCTCAGTCCAAGTTCTAATTCTGTCTTGACTACTTTGTGGCAGGTATGGGAACTTGGGATTCGAGACTCAAGTCTGTGTCGCAAAAATGTGTGGTTTTTGCTGACTCATGAACACCCATGCGTGTCAAGAACACAGGAATGACTTGAGAATGAATCTGAAAAACTCAAATCTGAAAACCTGCGAGTCCTGGTCTGCTTCCTTATTTTTTTCTGCGGCTTGAAAGACCTTGTGGGGCCTCCAGAAGCCAGCTGTTCCAGCCAGGAGGTAGGAAAGGGTTTAATGTTTTTTGTTTACATCAAGCAGGAGGCAGGAGAAGGGAGGAAGGAGCAGGTTCTCTTGTTCATATCTGATGGAAACCATGATCATTGGTTGAGTGATTGGCAGAATTTTTGTTCCTTTGGATGAGGGATGGCAGGAGGAGGAGCCCAAGGGGTTCTTACCTTACAATTGGCTGGAGAAGCCCAGGGAGGAGGAAGAAACAGGGAAACCAGGAGACTTTCTAGCAATCATGTGGGCTCCATTGTTAAGTGGGAGAAGGAAGCCTCATTGAATGACTGGCACAATGGGACTACTTCTGAGTACAGCTGCAAAGGATTGGGTCGTAAGCCTCCCAGTTGCTGCACGTGACACACTTGCCACTTCTGCCCCCTCATGCTGTCTGCCCTGCCCCATCCTGCCTTGCCCAGTCCCTTTTGGCCCATGTCCTGGTGTGCCTGACCTGTGCTCACTTTACAAAAAACTCTAACTTAAAATGACTCAGGAATTTCAGGAGGGGGGATGAGTTGTCACGGCTACATGCTAGGACTCATGCACGAGTCAAGTCATGGAGGTGGAGACTTGCGACGAGACTTGAGGCTTGGTGTATTATGGCTTTTAACGTTAAGCCCAAGGACAGTCAGATAGTCTGTCCAAAGCGAATGCCCAAGACCATTAGCAATTACACACTCCCAGATAAAGAAGGCAAATAAGGCTTGATACTTTAGACTAAGACATGTATTGTATTGAGTTCAATAGGATTAGGCAGGTAGAATTGTCAGTAGAAACAGTCCAAGTTCAAACACAGTCGTCTTAAACGGTTCCAAGCAACAATAAGCAATTCAACAGGACTTCTTAGCATATGTATTCAAAGTCCATAATATGCTGCAGCACACAGGTCACAGCATACAGTAGATACTGTCTGGTAGATATACTCACTCTCACACAGAGAGATATTATAAGTCCATTAGCTGGAAACACACGGTAGTCCTCACCACTGGCAGCAGGCTCATGAGTAAGCTCTCTCTCAGAATTTCCTAAAGTCCACAACGTTGCACTACAATAGCCATACAACAGCTATAGCCAAGCCATAGCACTGAAGCTTCCTAGTGCTGCTTATAACCCATTCCAGAAGTAATCAACTTCAGGTGAGTGTACCTTGTATAATGTAAGCACTACTCACAGCAAGCAGCTGTTCTACATTACTGTGAGTAGTTGCTCTACTTCCAGGATTTCCTGAGCTACAAAATTTACTTGCTTGGTCACTTTAAACCTGTGACAGCTTCACAGCCTGACATGGTGCCATGCTCCCATCCCTGTATTGTAGGTCTTTGCTTGGTAAACTACACAATCACTTGTACATACCAGGTTTCAGAGACAATCTCTAGGAGTCTTCTGGTTTAAGCACACAGATTGCTTTTTCCACTACACTTTTTTCAGCAACATCCTAACAATGGTACAATGTGTTCCGAGTGTGGCTTTCAGGTAGGTTTTTCTGATTGTGGTTTGAAGCCTGCTTCAAAATTGTGACAAATCTGCTGCTGAAACTTTGGCTTTTTCCATCAACTAATATTTATTCATCTGATGGTTTCATTTATTAGTATAACATACATTCCAACAGTGTGCATGAATGCACGCATATGCATGTGCATTTTGGAAAAGGGGGCATGTTCCTTGACCATCTTGAGATTATGATATTATAGACATTTCCAGGAATTAACTTGATTTTGGATTGACAGAATGGCACTCATTCACATCTAGTGCCATTTCCCAGGCTCAACAAAAGGAATAGAACACAAACTCTGTCACATCAAAATTTCATACAGTGATTCACATTACAAGCCTAAGAATGTCTACTCAGAAGTAAGTCCTATTGAGCTCAATGGGACTTACTCATAAGTAAGGGTTAGCAAGATTCCAACCCTTGAGAGACAGGATTGACTGTCTATATTTGGCTGATTGTACACTTGTACACTGATTGTACAATTTTGCTAATTGATACGCAACACATGGTAGCAATGTAGCCATTTGAGGAACTCCTTCTTGCTCCTGTTGACTGACTGCATTTTCATGCCGCTGATTTTGGTTAGTTGTTCAGACAGGGAAGCGTCATTCTCACGCTGCAACTAAATGGATTATATTTGATGCTTTCCTCATGTATGTAAAAGGAAGGCAACTGGATCGTGAGAATAGGGATGTAATCAAAACGGGATGTGCTGTGTGTTTCCCGCAGTGTGTTATTTCTAGCTTTCATTGTGCCTTCCCCTCCTCAGATTCTTGTCTGCTCCTTCTATGCATCCAGATTATTGCAAAGTTGGTACATAAGAGGATGGGAATTTTCAAGCTGATTGAAATCAGGAAGGGCACGTAAATCCGGGAACTGCAGAGAAGAAGAAAATGGTCTGAGTTGTCAAAGAAAACCAAGGTATATTCCAGCAACCTCCAAGAAAATAATTTTCTTGATCAGAAGTTCAAAACAACAAGCAATGACAAATTTGATTAGTACGAAGTCCCATACCAAACGCACCTAATTGTCATTATTATGGCTTACATTGTTGATTAAAAACATTATCACTCCAGAGCGCAATCCTAAACTGGAGTTAGGCCGGCATAAGCGAAGCCAGCAAAGTTTGGCCAGCACAAGGGCCACCATAAAGCATGTATGGACCACTCTCAGAGTCAGGGACAATGGTGCACATCTTTGTGCTGGCCCCTCTGACTCCAAGAGAGGTCCAAACATTCTTTACAGTGTCTCTAGTGCAGGCCAAACTTTGCTGGTTTAGCTTATGCTGGCCTAACTGAGTTTAGGATTGTGCCCCCAAAGGCACTTGAAACAATAGCTGCCATTAAAACTAAATCTTCAGGGGCCATAAACACAGAAGTGTGCGAAAGTCAGGTTTTCCAACTCAAGTAGAAAACCAGTCCAGGGCAAGGGATTCTAAATGTAGAAGCCACCACTGAGAAGGCCTTCCTTCATCATCCACCTAACAAAATTGGGAGGCATTAGTAACTAATTATGAAGACAAGACTATGATGAGTATTTCTAATATGCTTTTCAGAGAGTCTGTGGAGGAAAGGAAATCATTGCTGGAACTGTGCATGAACAGATTAAGAAGGACAGGCATGGCAATCCTGAGCAGGACCACTCTTGGAACTTTTAAAAAGAAATGTATTTACTGCCCAATCCTATTTGGTAGTCCTACTGGCAGAAAAAGTGTTCCACTAGAGCGAACTGCCTTATGGCAGTAGCAAACAGCTGCCAGAGTACATTCCAGTGATAGGAACGTGAGTTAGGTGACTCGAGTCCGAGTCATAAAAGTGCATGGTTTTTGCTGACTTGAGGTCACTTAAGTCACCTGTGTCAATGATTTGGGCATTGACTCGAGACTTGGGCCACTGACTTGGAAATGAGATAGCAATCTCAGGAACTCGAGTCAGCCAGTCTGGGCACACCTGATTGCTTTGTTACTCTGCTTCTATGTCACAAGATAGACCTTGTGTGGTCATCTGGAAGGTGCTACATAGTCATCGTGAGCAACAGTAGTTTCCCCTTCCATCCAGAACAAAACATAGCAGGGACTGGGAATGGGAGGGGAGGAGGCAGGGTTAGGAAATAAAAAAAATATCTGTTTTTGTTTTGAGTAGCTGCATCAAACACGTGATGTGGGGAGAAGGAACACAAGAGATGGGTGCCAGCTCAAGGGAGAGGGAGGCAGGAGAGGATTGTCCATATCCAAAAGGATGGATGATTAATTGGGTGAAAGAGGGTGGTCTGATTTTTGGCTCTGGATGAGGGATGGGAGAAGGAGGAACCCAAGGGAGGGAGCAGATGTTTTGGCTATAGGAGAACATTGGTGTCATGTTTTCCTTGAGGGTAGGGCTTCAGGGGACAGTTGCACTAAAGGTGCAAGAATCTCCCAGCAGTGCTAACCCCCCAGATGGGGGGCTTAAAAAATGATGTCAAAAAGACTCCTCGAGTCAAAGTGACTCATGAATTTTCACAAGTTGCCATGGGCATGCACTAGGACTCGTGCAGGAGTCGAGTCATGGGGCGGAGATTCACAACTCGACTCAGAGAGCGATGACACATTCTCAACTCTGGTGCACCAGTTGATCTCCATGGTTCTGCTGAGGCGGGTAAATTGGTGGGGAAGGCAGGATGGTGTGGGGGGGGGAGATGGAATGGGGTGGTGACAAGTTGGGATGGGTGGATCAAGTTTGAGAAGTGGGTGGGTTTGATGGCAGAAGCATGGATTTGATCCTGGACCTGATCTTGCATAGATCCACATGCACCTGCACCAGCAAATTCTGAAGTACAGGGCTGAGTAGATCTCTCCATACTTCTGAGGCTTACCCTTGGATAGGGGAACAAATGTTCCCTTACTCAGTGGAGATCTCCGCAACTGTCTGACCTCTGCACAATGCAGTGGTGACTTTTTTGGTAGGGTTGCAACAACTGGGCGGGGGGGGAAGGATAGGAATTTTATTTTAAAAGATTTCAATACTGCTTTTCTTCTGTTCAAAGTCATGTACAACAATAAAAATACAAGATAGGATACAAACAGAGAATAGACACATATTTATTCAACAGGTTGTAGAATGAGGTTTTATACTTACTTGGTGGGAACAGGGCTCAGGATGGACCTTTCTACATCGGTGGTGGTCTCCATGGTGGGGTCAAGATCTGGTTGTTCTGTAGTTGATGACCTTTCTCCTGGTTTCTCGGTAGTTGCTAAGTTTTCTTCTGGCGTTACGTTCAAGTCAAAGATCTGGACTAAAAACAAAGATTGGACTTTATTTTAAAAAAATTATAGCTTGCTCTTCTCCCAACCATCAACTGCCCAGGGGAGTTTACAATATTAAATATATCATAAATCAATATATTAAATATTGCAATATTTATCTGGAATAAAAGCTTGGCAGCATCAGTATTTCTATGAAAACCTTTTTTAGAAGTGAGAAACAGATCTGTGAATTTTACTTTTTCTTTCAAATGTGAAAATTCTTACAATCTAGCATTGGTTTGAATCGGGGTGGTAGAACCTGGAATATGTCAGGTCTGCTGCCTTTGGGCTAAGAAGAGCCCCAAACTATTACCACACTGCCTACGTGCTGCCATGGGTTTCCTCACAGCACACAAGAACCATGTGAAGGAGGGGAATTTTCTACTTCACACTAATCAGTGCAGCTGCGGTTGGTGGTTGGTTGTAAGGTGGCAGCAGTGGCAAACACAGGGTGAAAGGCACTCTAGATCCACTGCCCCCTCTGACCTCTTGAAATCTGCTACTGATGCAACCCATTTCAGGTACATGAAATGCACCCGCTCACATTTATATTTGTAATTTTTGTTTTTATATAAAACAAAAAGATTATATGAAAATGATAAAAATTATAAAAAAGTTAAATAAATTATAACTCTATAAATTTTATAAAAAATTTATAAAAAGTATAAGAAAAAAATTGTTTATATAATTTTCTTTTGTTTTTCTGGTTTTTTGTTTTAGCTTCCTTTAGCACTGATTTGTTTTATCAGATTCGGCATCACTTGGACGCCGCTGTGGGCATTTCTAGTGATGTCCCTGGGGAACCTGTCTATCCTATAATTTGGGATTCTTTTCAGCTTGTAGAACCTGAGGATGTGGACAGGATTCTCTGGAGTGTGAGACCTGCTGCTTGCCCGCTGGATCCTTGCCCAGCATGGCTAATTAGAGCTGCCCGGGATGGGATGGCCGAACGGACAGGGAGGGTGGTGAATTCATCTCTGAGGGAGGGGGTGCTGCCGCCTGCTTTGAAGCAGGCGATAGTTCGCCCCCTCCTGAAGAAACCATCCCTGGATCCCACAAATTTAAATAACTTTCAGCCAGTCTCGAATATCCCATTTCTGGGCAAGGTGATTGAGCGGGTGGTGGCGTCCCAGCTGCAGAGGGTACTGGAGGAAACGGATTATCTGGACCCATTCCAATCTGGCTTCAGGCCGGGGTTTGGGACGGAGACTGCCTTGGTCGCCTTGGTGGATGACCTACGCCGAGGAATGGACAGGGGGAGTGCGTCCCTGTTAGTCCTGCTGGACCTCTCAGCGGCCTTCGACACCATCGACCATGGTGTCCTTCTGGGTCGGCTGGCTGGGTTGGGGCTTGGAGGCACTGTCTTACAGTGGTTCCGCTCCTTCCTGGCTGACAGATCCCAGAAGGTGGTGCTGGGGGACGCTTGTTCGGCACCCCGACCTCTTAAGTTTGGGGTGCCACAAGGGTCTATCTTGTCCCCCATGCTATTTAACATCTACATGAAGCCGCTGGGAGAGGTCATCCGGGGGTTTGGGGTGGGGTGTCATCAATATGCTGATGACACCCAACTTTATCTCTCCTTTCCCCCTGATTCTGAGGAGGCAGTTAAGGTCCTGAATCGTTGTCTGGAGGCAGTTGGGGGCTGGATGTGGGCGAACAAGCTGAAATTAAATCCGGATAAGACAGAGGTGCTCTTGGTCCAGAAATCCACAGCTCGGGTATTGGATTATCGCCCTGCTCTGAATGGGGTTGCACTCCCTCTGAAGGAGCAGGTCCGCAGCTTGGGGGTTCTCCTGGATTCACAGCTGCACCTGGAGTCTCAGGTGTCGGCGGTGGCCAGGGGAGCCTTTGCTCAGCTTCGGCTGATCCGCCAGCTGCGACCGTACCTGAGCTGTGCGGACCTGGCCACAGTGACCCATGCCCTAGTGACATCTAGATTAGACTATTGCAATGCGCTCTACGTGGGGCTGCCTTTGAAGACGGTCCGGAAATTACAACTAGTACAGAACGCGGCTGCTCGGGTGGTTGCTGGGGCACAGCGGTTTGACTCTGTCGAGCTGTTGCTTCGGCGACTACACTGGCTGCCGGTTCTGTTCCGGGCCCAATTCAAAGTGCTGGTTTTGACCTTTAAAGCCCTTTACGGCTCGGGCCCAGGGTATTTGAGGGACCGCCTCTTTCCATATAACCCTACCCGTACTCTGAGGTCATCTGGGGGGGCCCTTTTGACTGTGCCGCCACCAGGAGAGGTGAGAGGGGTGGCGGCCAGTAGGAGAGCCTTCTCGGCGGTGGCACCCCAACTTTGGAATACCCTCCCCTTAGAGTTAAGAACTGCTCCCTCGTTGGCGGTATTTCGGCGGGGACTGAAGACCTTCTTGTTTAAACAGGCTTTTAGTTGCTGACAGGCTGGCTGGTCTTTGTATTCTTTTATATTCTGTACCGGATCCATGGGATAATCGTTGTATTGTATATTGTATTTTATATTGCTTTTAATCATTGTTTTTAAATTATGTTGTTGTTATTCTGTTTTTAATTGTTTTTGTAATGACGCCTTGAATGCCTTTTTAGGCAGAAAGGCGGGGTAAAAATCCTTTAAATAAATTTAAATAAATAAATTTTAGTGCTCTGTCCTGGTATGATTGACAGCCATTCTAGCCTATGGGCACAGTGCGTTTTGGGTCAGTCCTGTCTTTTGGAGCAGGTGCATCTCCAATGGGTCTGTTTCACATAGCACTTGACTCTTGGGAAATGTGTTCCCGATGCTCTCCAAGGTATCACAGTACTACTTACAAATATTATGGAAGCTTTCAGAAGGACAATAAAGGTGGACTCTCTATGCTCTGACCGTTGCCAAAAGACATAAATCATGGAAGGACAAATGCCCACCCACTGTTGCACAATGAAGAGAGGATCTTCTGGCTCTATCCATATTTGAATTGTTTCATACAGAAGACAATTTCGTATTGATATATATTTTTTGACATTTGGAATCCCTTTTTAGTTATTCATGCATAGATGGGTTTTGTTTTGTTTTTGCTTTTCTTTCTTCCTTTTTCTTATAGATAACCTTTTGAATTATGATTGTATTACTTGTAATATATTATTAAAATAAAAAAATAATAAAAATTCCTGTAGAGTTTGAAAATGGGACTCACCTGGGAGAACAGTAATGTTTACACGGAATGTAGGATCAGACCCCGCTTTCTGTATGGCGCACCAGTAAATTCCAGTATCTTGCTGTGTGAGGTTGTCCAGGCGCACCGTGAATTCCAAGAGAGTTCGATTATCCTTGATAGAAGTTCTGCCATCCTTCACTTCTGCCTCTGATCCTGTCGTCTTAACAACTGTTTCACATGAACCCCAATCGGCTCCTCTGCACCAATATTTTTTAAAGCCCACATATCCTTGATCGTATTGACAATCCCCAGACAGTGACCTGCCAAGAAATCCACTCCAATCTTGATTGCTTGTCACGGGAGAAGTTGCACACCCTGAAAAGCAGAATGACCCCATATTGAGACAGTAGCTCAGGGCATTGGTATTAGCCCTACTAGGCCAGATCCTAACCATCATCTCCAGGCTGTGCAGCCCTGATCTGGGCCACTGTGGGCCACCCAGACGTGTACCTGCAATGTAACTGGCTCAAGTCTGAGCAGCTCCATAGGGCTTACCCAGGGTTAGGGGCCAAATGTTCCCTTGCCTGGCAGTGAGCTCCGGCTGCCTCCTGCCCTGGGCAGCTGGCCAGCCTGCTCCTGCCCAAGTTTAGGACTGCTCTGTTCGAGAGCCCTTGGCTTGTAGAATAAGAAAGCTTCACACGTGGGAAAATAAGATGCCAACCTACAAACATCTATTATTTCACACAGTAAGACATTCAGAGCACAATGCTAACCTGGAGTTAGGCCAGCACAAGTTAGATCAGAAGAGTTTGGCCAACACAAGGGACACCGTAAAGTATGTTTGAACCACTCTCAGGAACAGAGAGGCCAACACACAGACGTGCATCATCCTCCCTGACTCAGAGAGTGGTCTAAACGTGCTTTACGGTGTGCCAGCCAAACTCCAGGTTAGGATTGTGCCCTTAATAGGTAGCAAATATCAAAAGGGCTTAAGCCAGGGCTGGTGTTAGGAGCTGCAGGGCCCAGTTTGACAGTACAGTGGCTATCTATGGGGTGGGAGGGGGCAGGTGCCATCCTCAGAGGTGTATAACACCACTAGGGACCAAATTGTTTTAAATCACAGTTTTAAGGAATAATACTAACATGCTGTATACCATTCAGGACGCAATCCTAACCTGGAGTTAGGCGAGCACAGTTAGGCCAACAAAGTTTGGCCAGCACAAGGGCCACTGTAAAGTGTGTTTGGACCACTCTCAGGGAAGATGGCACATGTCTGTGTGCTGGCTTCTGACTCCGAGAGTGGTCCAAACATACCTTTGAGTGGTCTTCATAAGCCTCTAAATCTACCATAAATCAAAGAGAATAAAAGTGATGGAAGGAGAGCCCAGTTCTGTGAAGATACCATCAGGCAGAAACTGCAATCAGATAAATGGTGATAAAAATTAGGGTTCTGAGTTCAACAGAAAGACATGGTCAATCAAAGACAGGAAACTTAGTAAATAATAAAAAAGTAAACAGTAAATAGTAAAATAATAAACTAAACAAAAAATAATAAATGGCATGTAAGCTAAAGGTTTTCAGTTTTATAAGCAGCGGTCATGGGAACAGAAAATGAACATAAGACTATTTTTTTTAAATGAAATCACTTTCTAGACTGGAGGTGACAATCCTGTATTGCCAAAAATGTAGCTTTTATTTTGTGTCTTTTTCTATCTTGTGCCTCAAATCTGTTCTTGCATCTCTTTTTCTTGTATTCCTGCTTCTTGCATCTCCTAAAGTACCTGCCAAAAACCTCTCGAGGGAACGCTGTCTTATTTTTTACCACCTGTGATCCTGAGACAGTATTTATCTCTTCCTTACCTGGAATGAGCATCCAAACTAGGAGAGACAACGCCCTCATGCTTCTCCTTCCATCCTCACAATGGGTGGAAGTAAAATGTAGTTCACTTTTCCCAGGAAGCTCAGCCATGACCTCACACCTGTAGAATTCAAAACCCCAATACTCAGACCAGCTCTTTTCCTTAGGTGTTTCTAAAGCCAGGCTGCATCACTTCCTTTCTTGTAGGGAGGGAGAAGGAAGCCTTACTCATACTGTTGTGATTAATACACTTCTCCTTTTATATGCAGTACACTTCATTTTACCATAGCTCATCACCAATCTAGCAAACTCAAAAGCTCCCAGCAGCATGAAGGCAAAATTGCTCCCGTGTTACTTGCTTCCAGCTCTTGGAACTGTGATGAATACCCTAATATTTCTCCTACTCTTCTCCCCACTCCTTATTTTTTCACCTGTTGGCCAAGGCCATAGCTGGTATCCCTCTGAACGACATGGGCATCCATTTTGTCAATCCCACCTTCCAGTAGCTGTCTTGAGGGGACAGTAGTTGAAGAAGGAAGCCTATCTTTCTTCCATAGGTTGTCTGCATCTTCTCACCTCTGATTTGGATTCATTGTTCAGGCAGGAAAGAGACATTCATGTGCTACAGTTAGGTGGATGTTATCAATTATCTGCTATCATCTTCACTAAGGGTACAATCCTAACCTGGAGTTAGGCCAGCAAAGTTTGGCTGGTACAAGAGCCACCGTAAAGCGCGTTTGGACCACTCTGAGTCAGGGAGGAAGGCACATGTCTGTGTGGTCCAAACATAATTTATGGTGTTCCTTGTGCCAACCAAACTTCGCTGGCCTCACTGTGCCGGTCTAACTCTAGGTTAGGACTGTGCCCTAATTTAAGGTCTGTCATAGAATGGTAATCAATCACTTTCAATCACTAGTATTTATATACTGCTTTTCAACACAAAGTTCACAAAGCGGTTTACAGGTAAGGATACCACTTCCTGTCACACAGGAGACTGGATGGGTACACAACAGGGCTGTGATGAACAAAATGGGGTGTGTTGAGTTACCACAGCGTGGTAATTCAATCTTCCAGGATTCCCCCCCCCTAATTTTTACATTACATCAGGATGGCATCTCCTCCTTGATGCTGTCTGCTCCTTTGATGCTGCTCCAGATTACTGTAAAGGAAAGTGGAAAGTGGGAGTTTTCAAGCTGACTGAAATCAGGGAGGGCACATGGCTGAGGATGTGGAAAAATGCCCTTGTATCCCTGGTTTGCCATTGCAGATCACCCACTGTAGTGAGGAGCAGGCAGGGCAAAAAGGTTTGCACAATGAACGTTTGCACAATGAGGGGAAGTTATACTAAAGCTGCAATCCTAAACACATTTGAGAGAGATTTACGCACAGCAGACTTGCTTCTGAGTCAACATGCATGGAATTTTGCTGTGAGTCTGTGATATAGCTCTGTCTCACATAGTTCTGCTTCTCACGCTAGTGGGAACTCACAAGTTCAAAACCAAGAAGAAATATCCAAAACTTGTTTTTCAGAATCTGAAAACAAAGCTGGTTGACATGCATCAGAGTAGAAGGAAGGGAGACTTCCTCTTATGACTTACTCTGCACATATTCTGTTGTGGTCAGTGGTTTTATTTTTTTTATAGTTCACACAATATCATACACACAGCCTAAATTCAGTGGCATCACTAGAGTTTATTTACTTTGATATATAACGGTACAAATCAGTATGCCCAGCAAATCAGTAACCAACAAAATGTTCTAATATTCACTCTGATACATGGAAATGAGAGCTGAGCCATACTAGCACCTTATTGGTCCCCTGCTGTGTCATAGCATCATCTCATTGAACTATCAGTTTCATTTGAGTTTTGAGTTAAGAAAATCCACTTTTTGTTACAGAGGACAGCTGTGTTTTCTTTTTCTGGTTTTTTGGCTACAATTTTTGATACAATGCAGGAACCTTGACATGGTTTGTTTCACTGCATTCTGCTATAAATTACACATCAAATGATATATAACCTGATGCTATTATTTGAAAATACCAAGATTTTCACAATTTTGGGGCAGTAGTGGTGTCAAACACCCCTGGTGTGCCTCACCCAGTGCACTCACACTTGCCCTTTGTTGTGTTCATCCTGTGCAACAGGTCAAGGAGCAAGAGGCAAGAGGTGCTAACTGTGATTAGGAAGGAAACAGGAAAGCAACTTGCAAAAGTTTATTAAAGATGAAAACATAAAGGGGAAATAGACAAAGGTTATATATAAAAATAGTACTTGGGATTAGTAATCAATTAAAAAAATAAAACCTAAAACAACTGCCTTGGGATAAGTCTAGAAATTACTTGCTTAACTGCAGTTCTTTGCCTCCAATCCAATAGGTAGAGGTTGTTTCTTTTTGTTAAGAACACATAAAAACACAAAACACTGCCTTTTGGGGGTTAACATATTTGAATAAAAACACAAAACGCTGCATTTTGGTTTTTAAGATATTTTCCAAATATTAAAATAGATTACTTTTCCAATTAGAAATAGTAACGTGGCTGCATCTGCTGCCACTATATCACCTATATCATCTACCTAGTACACTTTGAAAGCATTTAAAATTAATAAAAATGAGAACTCAGAATGAGAACTTAGACTAAAAACACATAACACCACTTTCTGCTTTTCAAATCACAAGATCTGTAATAAAAAGAAAGGTCACTGTCTGGAGGCGGTTGGGGTCTGGATGAAGGACAACTGATTGAACCTGAATCCAGAAAAAACAGAGGTCCTCCTGGTCAGGAAATCCTTGATGCTGGTAATGAGTCATCAACCCACTCTGAATGGGATCAAACACCCCTGGCAGAATCGGGTGCGCAGTTTGGAAGTGCTCCTGGACTCACAGCTCTCCCTAGAGAGCCAGGTGACAGCAGTGGCCAGGAGCGCATTTGCCCAGCATCAACTGGTGTGCCAGCTGTGGCTGTACCTGAGTCAATCAGACTTGACCATGGTGGTCCATGCCTTAGTGACTTAAAGACTGGATTACTGTAACGTGCTCTACGTGGGGCTGCCCTTGAAGATGGTTCGGAAGCTGCAATTATTGCAGAATGCGGTAGCCTGGGTGGTTACTGGAGCTACTGGAAGTGGTTTGTGATTGCAATTTTTACAAGCAGAGAGGCTTGGGGAGCCCCACACCCCCTGTGGGTTGGCGCAATCCTAAGGTATGCTTAGGACCACCCCCTCCTACCAAAACAGCAGCACCATCCTTGGGATCGCATCACTTTCTCCCTCTCCTCACCCCTTAAAGGGGAACAGAGCAATGCTCCGCAGGCTGGTGGGTTTTGATTTTTTGCCCCAATGTACATTCCCTTACACTTGTCTACACTGAAAAGCATCTGCCATTTTGCTACCATTCTCCCAGTTTGGAGAGATCCTTCTGAAGCTCTTCACAATCCCTTCTGGTTTTCACCACCATGATCAGTGGGCATTGTGAATGGAAGAAGCCAACAATTGTGTTGTATGTGTGTGTTTGGGATGGTTTTGCAGATGTTGAAGATGACAGAGACCAACTGAATGTGCAACAGATTGAGAGAAAAGCTAAGGAGAATGTCAGACCTTGGCTTGGCTTTAAGTCAGGCTTCTGCTAGATATGGAGAGGGATCAAATTACAGCGTTGGTAGATGAAGGTCAAATGAACCAGAAGCCTCAGACAAGGCAAAGCCAGGTTGGGGTCTGAGTGGGTAGAGTTCGCTGTGATCAATGTGGCTTCAAAATCACAGCAAACTTAAACTGAGGGCGCAATCCTAAAGTGAGTTAGGCCGGCATAAGCTAAGCCAGCAAAGTTTGGCCAGCAGAGGGGCCACTGTAAAGTATGCTTGGACCACTCTCGGAGTCAGAGAGGCCAACACACAGATGTAAGCCATCCTCCCTGATTCCGAGAGTAGTCTAAACATACATTATGGTGGCCCTTGTGCTGGCCGAATTTCGCTGGTTTAGCTTATGCCAGCCTAACTCCAGTTTAGGATTGTGCTCTAAAATGTTACGGATGACATTCTTGAATTTTCCCATCAGCACATTATTGTTCTTGTTATTATTATTATTAATAGTAGTAGTAACTATTCCACATGTAATTACAATAAAATGGCACCAGAGCACACACATGTGCAGAAAAGCTTCCCAGCCTAGAGCAGGAGAATGTGAGAAAGATCTTTAGTGAAACACAATTATATTGATACATCATAATTCCACAATGTGACTTCGTGAGCCGGTTGGGTCTTTGAATTCTGCTGCTTCTAAGTACAGAAACTGAGGCACAACAAACACAGAGGTAATATAGGAAGTAGATCTTGCTCACATAGGGTGGTTACATTGTCCTGTTGGCAGTGTTTTGTGTTCAGGTAGCAAAGACACATTCACATGCTTCATAAGAACATAACGAAAGCTTTGCTGGATCAGGCCCATCTAGTCCAGCTTCCTGTATCTCACAGTGGCTCACCAGATGCCTCAGGGAGCATCTTCAGCTAGATGGAAGTTATTGGTTGTTCCTGTTTGTTCTAATGTCTTTCTGTGAGATGGGGTATCTTCTCCTCATGTAGCTGTATCCCTGTCACACACGCAATTAGGGCATAAGAATAGGTCCACAATTAACAAAACAGAACATGTTCAAAACAGAACACATGTTGTCCACAATGTGGTGGTGTCTTCTTCTCAGATATCTTCTCCCTCCTGTACATCCAGATTATTGCAAAGACCAAGCACAGGAAGATGGGAATTTTCAAGCCAATTGAAATTAGGAAAGACACATAAATCAGGGAGCTGCATAGAGGAAATAGAGTATTATCTGCTTTGTACAAGAAAACCAAGTTATTTCCCACCATTCTCCAATAAAAGAGCTTTGTCATTTAGTGTAACACCCACAAAGAAAAAATTACAACAGAAAAAAAAATCATTTTCATTTAATTTTCCCATTTTTATTCGTTTTGTTTTCTATTTGATTCAGTTCATCGAACATTTTCAGCTTTCCTTTAAGAACTACCCCATTTTCTGACGCCTGAAACTTTAGTGTTTTCCTATCAATTTGCATTGTAAAACTTAATAATATAATTATTATATTATATGTTAATATCATCAAATGATCCAAATGTATCATGTATGTGTATTCAGACAAGTCACAAGGGAGAGATCCCCAACTCAGCTCAGAACATGCTGCAAATTGGGCCGAGAAGGAAACACACACCTGACGAAATCCAGCTTGGGAAAGGAGACATTGCTTGGCTCAGTGTGCCCTGGATGATCTGGTTTTATTGGAATTACTGGTGAAGAAGGAACAAAGATTAGAAACAAAAGTGTGAAATTGCCAGTAAAATCCTGTAGTGCCCTGGCACCCAATGGAACACCAGTACCAAAAAGGCCGCTGCTGTATCCAGTGGGACCGGGGCAGGCAATGGAGCCTCCTCGGAGTAAGGGAGCAGACCCACGTAAAGCAGCAGTGGTCCCAATGGTTTCCTTGAATCTGCGCCCACTACTGAGCGACCACAGAACCGAGGAGGCCCCTGTATGGCTCCACAGCTCAAGAAGGGCCATAGGATCCATATCTTATGCTGTCTTTGCTGTCTCTGCCCACCTCCCAGGCCCAGTCCTCCCTCCAGTCCGCCTTTCCCCTGCCCAGTTCTGTTCCCTCCCTGCCTTCCCCCACCCTTCCCACCCCGCCAAATCTCACCACCACCCAGCGGTGCAACTTACTGCCCAGCGTTCTTGCAGCATCTCTTGGCACTGAGGCCCAATGCTGACCAGCACTGGCTTCAGAGGCAGCGCTGCGTTGTAACTCCAGCAGTGCAACACTGGCACTTTTACAACAATCTTGAGGCTGCAAGCCCATACATGCTTGCTCAAGAGTAAGTCCCAGTGAGCTCAGTGGGTGGACGTGCACAGAATTGCACTGCGAGAGACATAAAATTGACTTATGTAGATAGAGGCATTTCCTCCCATGCCCTCATTTTGATGGTAATCCATCGTCCAGATTCCACTCTGCATTCAGCCCTTCCAGAGCAATCCGTTCCACTCTCCTAAAGAGCTGCCTGCTCTTTTTGCAGTTTGCACAAGAGCTCATATAAACCTGAAGCACCAAGACATACAGTAATGTGGCAAAAGCTAAATACTGATGGTCATGAATGGTTAGTTCATGGGATAGGGAAGGTCTACTAAGACACATTATTACTTTCTGAGTGCACCTGCTGCAACTTCCAGAAACATTAGGCATGCATAAAAAGGAGACACTGCAAAGGGAATGTGTGTGGCTTGACAAGAAAAAGTGTGAGAAGCTGGGCTGGCTTTAAGCCAATTGGACCAATTTCTCCCAATGGCTAAGAGGGCTCCACACTAGGATAAATAGTAATAATAATAATAATAATAATAATAATAATAATAATAATATTTTTACTAAATAATTTACAGTTACTAAAAGAAGTGAGTTTATAACTATTTACTTTTCAAAAGTAATCTACACATTTTGTTTGTTTAGGCTTATATGTACACAATTTTATATTAAAATATGCTTAGATCCATTTGGTCCATTATTAACTCCCATGTATGTTTTAAGTGCACATTTTGATTGCTTTCCATTCTCCACAGAGAATTCCATTCTACAAACCCTATAATAAATTTCGTTTAACTCCCCGAGGGTGCAATCCTAACCCGGAGGGAGGCTGGAGGGAGGAGGGCCACAAATGCACGTTTGCAGCACTCTTGAAGTCCAAAGCATTTCCCTGAAGCAGGCCCTGAAGCTTTCATTATGGAAGAGCCAAAACACAGACCAGAAGAAACCAAGAAGTTTCAAGCTGCAATTCATGTTGATGATGACTTTCTTTTTACTCCAATTTTTTGCTGACCCCCTGGCTCTGGCTTGCTTATGAGAAAGTTGTCTGTCATGCAAGCTCATCATGTTTCCATGGTATGGCATGAGTGGTCCTCATTTCAGCATCTCATGTGCCAGCCACACAGGGAGCCAGGCAGGCCATCCACCCCCAGCAGGGCTGCTCTTTTTCGAGCTCAGTTGGAGAAGAAGCCTGGACCATAGGCAACTTATGGCACTTGGTAGAGGAAGTGTTGGGGGGGCACTCTCCCCAGGGCACTGTCCCCAGGGCACTTTGAGTTGGGACCCACTCACTTACCTGTAATGTTAACAGGAGCAGTCCAGTCCTCTCGTCCCGGTAAAGTCACTCCACAGCTGTACACAGCAACGTCCTTCTCGCTCATGTCTTCCATGGTCACCGTGAACCGACGTAACGTATGGTTGTCTGCAATGGAGACACTGCCTGCTGTCTCTGGCCTGTCACTGGCTCCTGAAGTCTCAACAATTTTGTGGCAGCTATTTCCAGGACCTCTGCACCAATATTTCTTGTTCCTTGTATACTGCTGATCATATTCACACTGCACAGACACTGATGTGCGACGAACGATTAGCTGAGAGAAACAGCCTAAAAAACAAAATGAAAATGGCTAGGCTACAGCGGTTCTCCCTGCCATCTAATTTTCTAACAGCCCAACGCACCATTAGGAAGGTGTTTCATACACAAGAAAATTGCCTTCTGGCTATTAGAAGGCAGGGGTGATGCTCTGTAGCAGTGACGATGGGAGCTAAGCAGTCCCCAGTTCAAATCTCGCCTCTGCCACAAATCTGCTCCATGGCCTGAGGCTGAGAACTTCAGAGCCACGTGTGGCTGGGTCCTGGATTGCTCCCACTCTCTTGCCTTGCTGTCAATGTGACCCACTAGTGCTGCAAGAAGCCACCCCCATGCCAGTCACCCTCCTAGAAGCATTGTGCCAGCCGGCACCCAGGGTCAGTAACATCCCACTTCCCTCTTTCTCCCTCTGTCCTTCTCTCTGAGCACAACTGAAACCACTGAGCAAGGGAGGGCTGGCTGGCTGGCTAACCTCCTGGGCGGCTTCTTAGCAATGTGGCTCCTTTGCCCTGCTTCTTTCAAGGTGAGGCTTTGCTCGAGAGCCTTTTTCCTACCAGCGAGGCTTCGCTTTGGCTCAGCAGGGTTTGTGCTGCCGGCTCCCTTGCAGCAATGCCTCATTCCCAAGCCTTGCAGGCAATCATGCTCCTGGGGACAGCCTTGCCCATAACCGACCCACTCCCAGCTAGTTTTCCTTGTCTGCTTAGTGCGTGCTGCTTTCTTTGTGAGCGTTATGCAGTTGTGAGTGCATTTATTTCAGTTGTTGAATTGTTTGAAGGGAGGCTCCAGGACAGCCTCAAGTCTTCTTCCCAAACTGTCCCGCAGAAGCAACCCCTCCAGGACTCCAAGAGCTGAGAAATGTCCTACAAAATAGGGATTTTCCATACAGGATTCTATTTCTCTTCTCCTCTGGAGGCTCGGGACACCAGTCAGTCAGTGAGGTGGGGGAGCTTGCAGGTGGGGAGCTTGTTTTCCAGCCTGGCAGGATCCTCAGCACTTGTCCGTAGTTCTTGGTTCAAGCACCAGATCTTTCGCTATGGTCTGAACCACAGGAACCCACACAATTCTTTCCCAACCATCTCCTCACTTTTCTACCAACTTTCCAGCACCAGGGTAAGGGCAATGCAGCTCTGAGGTAAAGGAACAATCATTCTCTTCCCTTGGGGAGGCCTCCGTGACTACAATTCCACTGTAGGATGCAGCACATGCCCCATTGGCACAGCTATGTCAGTGCTGGAAGGTTGGTTAGGATTGTGCCCTTAACCACAGATTTCCCCTGTCCAGCAAGTGAATTGAATCAGCTAGGTCCTAGTTTTGAATTCCTTTTTGGTTTGCATTAAAAAAAGGTTTTCTTGCTCCTTTCACCCTCGTCTGCAGTGTTAGAGGTGGAAGAAAATGGTGATAAGCAGATTCATAACATGGCTTTCTGCACTTCTCATTGTTGTAAAAAAGAAAAAGCCAAAATCTGCGAAAAAATAAAAGTGTTTTATTTGGTTTATTTAATTTTTAATTGTGGGGGCATGGGTTATGACGGTGGTGTCCTCTGCTGACACTATATCACCCATATCACCTACCTAGCACACTTTTAAAGCCTTTATAATGTATAATTATAGTGTAAATTTTGAAGTAAAAACACCTGTTTTTACACCTAACACTATTTTTTGCACTTCTAACTTTTGGAAAACACCAAAATCTGACAGAAAAAAGAAAACCACTCACAAAAAAATAAAAACACTGTTTTCTCCCACCTCTATGCACTGTCCTTTCCCATTAATGTCCTTCCCCATTAAATTATACAACTATGCCAGTGGCCATTACACAGGAACCTGACACATGATTATTGCCCCCTTCATGTGCACATGTTACTCATGTTTTAAAAAGCTCTGCTGGTAACAAACTGGTAAGTGACCGGTTTTTTAAAAAAAATTTTTTTCCCAATGCTCAGCTAAAATCTTCAAATTTTACTGGCAAACATTAACATGCACCAAGTTTCTGGCATTTATTGTAACCTATTGGGGCTTGTGGCTAGAGATTGTGTCACGGTGACTTCTGGGGGCAACCTAATAGTATCTAGGGAAACAATTTTTAACTTTTTCTCATCTCATGGCACACTGATAAGACGCTAAAATTGTCAAGGCACTGTTCTGCCAAATTCCCTGCCGGGCCTCCCCAAGGGCCCTAATGCCCACACTAGGCTAACTAGTTTCCCCTTCAGAGCAGCCTCAGAGATAGGCAAGAGGGAGGGGGTTCATTCACCCACTGGGCCTCCTCTCTTCCAGCAGCTTTGCTTGGGATCACCAGCTGGCCAGCCTCCTCCAGACTGCCCTCATCACTGGCCTAGCTCAAGATATCCTAACTTGGCACCACAAAACCCCACCACCAAACAATAGGCAGTCAGTCAGCTTGCCTAAGCCACACTTGCCTCCTCCATTCAGTGGCTCCAGGGGCATGGCAGCCATACAACAATTCTCAAGCCAAGGCACCACAGGAACCCACTCACAGTTCCAATAACCAAGTATCCAGTCAGTCCATCCAACAGTCCTTCAGTTAGTCAGTCCATCCAGCAATCCATTAGTCAGTCAATCCACTGCCACTTTCCTTCCTTCCTACACCTGCCCGGTGCTAATCACCCTTCCTTTCTCCAGTCCTTTATATTAACAATTCGTCCATCCAGCATCTACCTGGTGCTGCACCTTCCTGGTGCTAATTTACTGCAGCTCCTGCCTCCAACTTTATACTGAGGCAGGCTAATCAGTGTCTGTTGCTGGGCTGGCTTTAATTCATCAGCCACACCCATCTGCGCCTGTGCTAATCACCCTTCCTAGCCAGGGTCCTCATCAGCCTGCAGCTGTGTTCCTGCTTCAGGCAAAGACCTTGGGGGTTAACCCTGTGATCCCTGTTTTATGTGGACAAGGGGGCCACTGCTGATACCATTCCGTATCTCCTCGGGGTATCTCTTGCCTTTTCCAATACAGGCACACCATCAGTTTTTTGACAATTGACAAGACACACCACAATGCTGGCAAGGGGGCTCACATCTTACTGCACCTTCCTCAAACTCCCCCGGCACACCTCAGGACCAGTGGTGGCACACCAGTGTGTCACGGCACAGTGGTGGGAAATCGCTGATCTCAGGTGACTCAGATTCACATGCAAACTAATTTTGGATTGAAGGTGCAAGCATACAAAGAAAGCAACAAACATCTCACCAGGCAGGTAGAGCATCATTCCAGCTAAAGACAGCAGCTGCATGTCTAGGCAGGTGGTCTCTTCTCCGCTCTGTTTCTCTGAGCAAATCTCACGGCTCTTGGGAACAGTTAGCAGCAATTGTGAACCTTGTTGTGAAGATAATAAACAATCTCTGCTTCTTCTTTCTTGCACTTACTTCATCACTTCCTTTTGCTTCTTCCCAGGCCTTCTACACATTGTATACATCAATAAACTGCCTTCTACACATTTTGTACATCAACAAACTGCAGACAAGAGGGTGGAGCCTGCCTACAGTCACAAGGCAATTGGTGCAGAGCATTCCGTGTAGATCAGGAGTGTCAAACATAAGGCCTGTGGACTAGATGTGGCCCCCAGAAGACATTCCTCTGCCTCCCATTGTAATTGGGCTCTCCCAGCGTAATAATTGGGGTCTCTCTCATAATTGAGATTATGAACAAGGTTTGCACATTTTCTTTTCTGTTATCCGCAACTAATGAGTTTCTATGTGAGAACAAAGTGCTAATTTCTGGTCATCGTTGGCTTAATTATGTCACTTCCTGCTTAATGATGTCACTTCCAGTCCTCAGCAGGTACCTCATGCAAATGGCAATTCTGAGAGGTACCAAAGGAGGCAAGATGCAAACTTGAACATCTTAAACATGTGAGGCAGAGTATGAAAATGTGTTGCCTGATCTGCATTCTCTCAGTGTCTAGGGCAAGGATGGCCAAATTCTTTTTTCTCTCTCAAAGGGTAGAGTATTCCAGAGAATGGCACAGGATCCAGAAATCTTTCTGCATTTCCCATCCAATCACAGGGATGGCCTGGCTCTATAATCACCATAGTACCATCTAGCAGCAAGGGCTTTGCAAATATGGACATGTGCTCAGATAGGGCCAGAATATTCCATACAGGTTCCAAGGAGAGGTGCAGTGTTGCAGCATAGATCTCCAACTCTTAGAAGTGGAAAACATGCTTGCCCCACTTATAAGTTTGTGGGCAGTTTGTGAGCTGCCACTTGGCTATCTCTGCTGAAAGGCTTGTGTTCTTCTCTTGTTTTTTCTGCCTACATTGTGTATGTTCCTTGAATGTATATTTTTCATCCCTGGGAAACACGGATATAATTTGGCCCTAAAATTTTGCAGACGTAGCTTGACCCTCAATTCATTCTTTGATTATGTCCTATCTCAGTTGTTGCAATAGCCAGGGCTGGCCTTAAGTCAACGCGGCCAATGTAGTCACATTGGGCCCTGAGCTTTGGTGGGCCCCGCACCAGCGCAGGGAGCACATCATCTGCTACTGCAGAACGGATCTCTATGGGTCCTAGGTCAATGGGGCAAGCAGAGCAGCTTTACCTTGGGCCCTCCCATCTGCCCCTGCCTCCAAACTGCCCCAAATGGGCCTACTGCAAGACGTTAGTGGTGATGTGTCACCATGTCACCACCAACTATTTCCAGATACCATGCTTTGCACGCAGCACCACAGGCACTCTTATTGGTGAGAGGGGGCTCCGCATTGGACCCTCTGCTCCTGGAGTTGGCCCTGGCAATAGCTTTCTCCTTAGTTTTCTACATCGTTTGCATTTTGTTGCTGTCTTCAGCTCCTCCATTGTCTGTCTTCATATCTTCTTACTGGAACTCTCTTTGCTCCACTCTTTTTCTCACTTCTGTTTCTCTGTTTGCAGAGCTGTTAAATATTGCTCTTCCTGACTGATTTCCTCTCTTTTACTTCCTTTCTCTTGGGTTGTGTATCTCCAAGGCTACGGACCTGTTATTTTCCACAGGGGTGGCTCCAGTTTTTCTGGGCTCTGGAGAAAAGCCCTGCAAGGGTCCCTCATGACACGCTCTCTCCATGCTTTGGAAAGTTTGGCACCTGCCACCACCAGCACATGGTGTGTGAGAACTGGGCAGCAGATGGACGCAAGTCCTCTTCCCTGGCGCCACCTGTGGCTGCAGCGGCTGGAGTGAAGGAGGACTCTTGCCCATCAGGGCAATGATGGGGAGTTGCTGCAGAGACAGGCTGTTCTCTTTCTTCCCCCAGTGCCGTCTGACCATTCCCAGCTGCCCCAGGCTCTGATGCTGTCTTGGGAGACAAGATGTCTTGTAACAGTAAAACTGGATTGGGCGACGGAGAAGGAGGCCCACTGCTGCTTCTCCCTAACAATTGCCTAGGACAGTGGTTCTCAAACCTCTTAGCGCCAGGACCCGCTTTTTAGAATGGCAGTCCCTCATTGTGACGCCAGAGCCTGCTGCTTTCCTGAGAATGCAGCGATAGGTTGGGTTCTTTCTCAGCCATTTTCCAATTAAATAGCAAAGTGATTCAGAAAAGGGGGGAAAAAAAGCCTTTTTACAACCTTGACACAAGCAAAACAACCACACAGCCACCCTTTCCAGTGTTCCAGCTTCCCATATTTTCAATATGGCTGCCCTAGATGCTTCACGCCCCACCTGAAATTGGCTCATGACCCACTGGTGGGTCCCGACCCACAGTTTGTGGAGTAGGAAGCAGGCGCTGGTGGGGAGCTGTGGCAGCAGCAAGCCCACACTGCCTGGGAGTTTGGCTGAGTGTGGGCCACTAGGTAATGCCACCCCAGACCCACCTGTGGAGCCCTTCAGTTTTTATGTCTTACTTCTGCACCACACTTGAAAGATGCCTGAAAAAACAAATAAGCAGCTGAAATGCCAATTTTGGTAAATACTGATCTGTATTCTTTCACTTTATTGAATCCATACTAAATGGGTGAGACAAGGCACACAGGTACGTTTGCTACACAGCAAGACTGTTTCCAGGACCACGCAGATGACAATTAAATAACCACAGCAGTCCCCAGCAGTTCTCCAGGTTATCACCCTTTTATTTCCTTTGCCTGCAGATACATTTTTTTGTCACTAGGTGGCTCTGTGCTGCAAAGAGCTCCAGATTGGGGAAGCTTCATAGCTGAACAAACAAGAAGAATCTGGATTTTTCAACTTGTCAACTTCTTCAATTATTCATTTTTTTTTCAACTTTTGCAGCTGTAAAATAAAGAGGGAAACATGTTAATTTCCACTGGACAATAGGCCCTGAATCCATCCACCCTAACCTATTATTCACTGGAAGATCCTAAACATTAAAGAAGAAAAATGCTTAAAATATGGCATTTTCATTCCTCCTCCTCCTTGTTCAAAAAAAAAAAATTCCTCTCTTCTCTCATGAGCATTAGCTTTGTTGCATCTGTGCATTCAAGCATTTCTCATTGATGGAGTGAGCAGCAAAGCTCAGTGTTCATCAGCGAGCAGATTCCCGATTTAAAACGGAAGGGGAAATCAGTCTGTCATGGCTATTCGTGGTTTTGTCTGTCTAATAATCTCATGACACAAGGATAAAGACAAATGAACAATAACCACCCACCTACATATCCCATGACAAATTCCTTTTCATGCATTTTCACTGCAGGAAAGTATTCTCTTTGGTGAATACTTTCCTGCAGTGAATTTGCAAGTTCTCTCTTTGGTGGAGCAATCACTTAGTCATATAGTGCGATGTGTTGTGAGTTTGCGTCCCGTTTCTAAATGCATCTTCAGCTGCTGAAAATTCACACTGTGTTTCCCAGTGAACACACAGAGTTTCTTGTGCATACATACGAGTGTCCTGTTCAGCTGAGAGCTCACAGACTGCTGAGCAAGGCGAACTGACCTATTCAGCCAGCAGCAGGTTCTGGCAAGAAGAGGCAGTGGAGGGAGTCGGGGAGCAAGTCTTGGAAAGCGAAAAGTTGATCACAGCCAAGCATCACCAGACCTGCTAGAGCATCTAGGGAGCATAGGAAATGTCCGACAATGTCCAAAGCCTTTCCTAACAGGACCTGGGCCAGGCACACAGAGGCGGATCTACAGGGAGGGCAAAGCTCTACGTGTTGCAAGAGGCCTTACCCTGTCATGTAAATCCCTCCTCTCCCTTGCTGCTGTAGCCAGTAAGCAATGCCAAGGTGTTGCTGTTCCCTGTGAGGATTGGCTAAAACGGTGCAGGAGAGGAGTGATTTCCACTGCAAGGTGAGGCTTCTTGCAAGACTTAGAGCTTTGCCCTCCCTTAGATCTGCCTCTGCAGGCACAAGAATGAGAACTCATTCTCCTCTTCTAGGCTTCTGCTCTCCAGAAATTCTTCTGCTGGCTGTCTAGGTCTAGGTCCCCCAACTCTATTTCCTGGCCCTAGAACCACTTATAGCACAATCCTCACCTGCACTGGTGCAGCCAGGCAGTAATAGCCTGCACTGTATCAAACACAGAGTAGGAGGCTGCTGGAGGTCACCTCGGGGTAAGGGGTAAACATCCCAGCCTGCCCTATGGGGCTACTCAAATCTGTACCAACTATTTAGCTGGCACAAATCCAAGCAGCCTGTGTAGGGGTTAGGACACAGCGTGCATAGCTGCCACCAATCCTGGGCCTGATTCTCCTCCCCGCCCCCATTCTGCCTTCCCTCACCCAGAAACTCCCCTGCCTCCCATAATGCCCTCCCACCACCCTCTCTCATTGCCAGCAGTGCCCGGCACAATCCTACTTGTGTCGGCTGGCACAGCTGCAGGATCAGGCACCAGCAGGCCAGCACATGTCCTTATGTCAGCACTGCCAGCTCTCAAATGTGCCTTACAGCACATTTGTGCCACTCAAGAGCTGATGCAGGGAGGCTGCGCCAGCTCAAGTCAACATTAGGATTGGGCTGTCCTTCACCCACCCAGTTCAGTCTGGGAGGAAGCAAAGGAATGAAACTGCCAGGGTGGTGTTAAACACTGCGTGTTCACCTAGATGGTCTGCTCGCATAGAAAGCTTAAAGTAACTCCCATTTGAGCAGGCAAGTAGATGGCTCTGCAGGACTGCAAAGGAAATTACAGAGCCTGCCCAGTTTCTCTAGAGCCGTCAATTAGTCAATGGGTTTCTTCCTGCAGGCCCCTACCTGCTGTGTGCTCAGTTGGGATGTCCCCTGACAGTTTGATAACATGGAACTTCACTTTAGGTTGGTACATCAGTAGCTAGTCCACAACACTGCCATCTGCTCACTGCTCTGGGAATATCACAATTTGATCTCATCATAGGCTGTTGGTATTAATTGCACTGGCTCAGTTATTCACACTTTAAATGTTGGAGCAATTCCCGATGTATTTGATGTATAAGGAATAGAAAGTAATATTTCATATCTGGTTTCCGTCCACATTTCCTAGAAGAATGCATGGAATATTAATACATTCTTCAAATGTTTGATTGCTTTCTTTACAGTAATGGGCGCATTGCCACATTCTAGACACACACTGATGTAAATCATGCCAGACACAGCCTGGTTTAAAGCAAAGACCAGGGCTTTTTTTTTTTTTTGAATGAAGAGGTGGTGTATTTTAAATGCCAGTCCATATAAAAAAAAGACACCCATAACAAATGTTTGAAAGATTACTACTGGAAGGCAAAAAATATTTAGATTGACTTTTATAAAAATACAAAGATCATGCAGAAGATGATTTCAAATGTATTGGTACATTTACAGACTGCAAAAGAGTTTGTCCAGAAGACGTGGGGGAAAAGAAAAAAAGAGAAACAATTGTCCCTGCAGCTTTTAATGCTATGTAATGAAGTAATAACTGCTGTTAAACAGATCTGTAAATGCCGATTCCAGATGCATTGCGCCCAAATTCCAACAGAATCGGTAATCTTGGAATCAATTAGAGGCTGGCAGCGTAATGCCTGGAAAAAAATGCTAGGCTATTTCATAGTATACATACCATTTTATATACACTTGGAAGCCCATCATGTGTACAATAAAGGCTCCAGAAAGCATATGTAGCCAGCTTTATGTATTATAGTGATTCGTATGCCAGAAAGCTGGGATTGCCTGCATCACATGTGACAGACATTTCCTGCTATGTACTTGTGCTGTGTAATTTGTGAAATGGCCCATTAAAGGTGAGTGACCAGACTTCATTTGAGATAAGAGTACAAGATCACCAATAACTGAAATCAGTGAACTGGTCCACATAAACTTGGACTCTCTCTCTCTCTCTCTCTCTCTCTCTCTCTCTCTCTCTCTCTCTC